>SOPF01028355.1:41745-54945 GCA_012979155.1 Hypericum perforatum | reverse complement strand
TTCTGCAGGTTCTTCATGCATTATCTTGATGCTTTGATCAGTTGATAGATCCCCAGCTGGTAGATCTCAGAAGGAGTGATTCTTTGACATAATTAGGGCTTTCTGTGATTGGATCGGGTAATTAGGGTTTCTGTTGTCGGAGACGGGGTGTCGAATTTCGTACGATTAAGCGTGGTTAAGCGAAGCATGTAAGAATTTAGGCCTTCAGTGTACTGGACGTGCGATTATGGTTTCGAGATTTGCATGTTTAAATTAATCCATTGTCGTGTGGCCCGGCTTGTGTGTCTGTGTGTCTGTTGTTCGTGCGCTGCCTTTTGTTTGATGTGTCGAGTTGTTATGCTTTGCGATTAGAATGGTGGGGGCTCTCATTTTCTGTCTAAAGGTGCTTTGCTTTTGGAAATTTGCAGACCTGTGTACGATGTCAGTCTTGTTGATGATCACTGGCCTCAAGATCTCTTTGAAGTTGTTAGCGGGAACACGTCTCAATCATGGGAGGGACTGGATGCGTGAGTCCCCCAGATTTTACTGAACAATTTTAGCGTTTCTTTCTACTATAACAAGATTAACACTTTGGTTCTTGTTCCCAGCGGTGGCATACCATCACACACTTTTGAGCTGGAGGCAAAATCTAAAGGTTTATTCCATGGTTCTCCAGCGCTGATTACATTCCGCATCCCAACTAAAACTGCTTTCCAGGTTTAACTTTGTTAACCTTTATCCATGTGTGTCAGTACCCTGTATCTTGAAGTTGTTCCGTATTTTTATTTAGTTTTCCTGCCTGTCCCTGCCCTGGTACTTGATTGTAGGTGTCATATTCAACTCCAATTCAGCCCCTAGATGTCCTCGCAGATAGAGCTCCAGAGAATAAGTTCGACTGGGTGAGAGTTCTTCCGATGCTTCAAGTTTGTTCAATCATTGACTTCTCCCGCAGAGACTGATATGTACTTTTTTTTCTTTTGGTGTTTCTCCTACCTTGTACTGGTGCGATGTTGCAGGCTAAGGTGCGGTTCATTTGGTTACTTTATTAATAAACACTTCCTTAACCTTTCAGGAAATTGCAGCTCGCCAATATGATGTTTGAAGATGCTGATTATTTCTTCTTTTTTCTTTGCAGAGGCTTCTTGCGAAATATGGATCTCAAGTTTCTGTCGTCTCCATCATTGTTTTGTTCGTGTACCTCGTTGCTTCTCCAACGAGCTCCGCAAAGAAGAGGCATTAAAAAGTATCATACAAGCTAAGTGTACCACTAGATCAGCAGGAAATGCCAATTGCCTGGTGTCCGACATAAGCATGCACATTTCTATCTTCGTCCTCATAGCTTGAACAATTTTGTCTATGTTGACTAGAAATTACTTGTAATGCACTGATCCATGAGTCGTATGAGGAACATCGTCATATGTTTTGAGTTCTCAGTGGCTAGGTCTTTGTCGGTACGGAAATGATATTTCGAGTTTTATGCTTATCTGCATGATAATGCTGAGCATGTATCTCACAGCGGAGCCCTGCAGTGGCTTTTTTGCGTCGACTGAGTTTCTCATATAATGCGTTCACTACAACTTGGCAATTCACACTAATGGCACTGAAGAACGTGATTCTCGTCGGGCCAGTAGGTAGCATGTATTGATCCTTTGATATTGGCGTGAACTGAATTAGAGCGTATCGGCACATGTAAGAGTTTGTGGAATTTAAGGTATTTCTTTGGGTCCGTTGGGGGTTTGTTTTGCTTGGTCCGACGGAGGTATAGAGAAAGGCTGAGACCTGCAAAAGATTTATGAAAAGGTTTGTCTTATCATTAAGCTAGGTGACAATCACATGTTATTTGATGTTTGTCCTTTGGTTTCTTCCGTCGTGTTTTAAGGTTGTAAGGCTGCTTTCTTTGACTTTTCTAACGCGGAAAAGAACAGGGCTTGACCTGCTGCTACTGGGGACCCTTTGGTTCAATTTTCGGTTTCTATTAGCTGTTCAGCATTTTGACAAAGCTCTTTTGAAATAGATGATGTAAACCAATATGATTGGTTCAACTATGAGTGTTGGTCCAGTTATTATAGGCTAAATTGAATTCATTGCTTAATAAACTTTCATTTATTTAACAGCTTATCGTAACCCTAAAGACCCCGTACTATAAAGAGGAAGATTGTGAGATAGCTCAAAACAAAAAGGGAAAAGTACAAAAAAGTACCATGTGGTTTTATCACTTGAGTATCTTGTACTTTTTGGACCATAGAACAGGTCCAAATTATGAAAATTTCCATCAATTGGAGGTCCATTGACTCGGTTCACATTTTTTTTTTTTGCAAAACGCTGTGTTTTATTGTTTACGTGGACTGCCACCTCACCTTTACAAAATTACAAAATTGATACTAAATTTATTAATATTATTGACCCGGTTCACATTTTTTTTGCAAAACGCTGTGTTTTTTACATTTGTTGTTTGACATGAATATATAAATTTCATACTACATTGTTTGTTTGTGTTAGAAATAAAAATAAGAGGTTAACCTATGACTAGATATATATTTTTAATAAGTGAATTTAATATGTTTAAAGATTAAAATTTTAACTATTATCACAACATATTTGTAGTTCGGTCAACATTTTGTTAAAGATCGATATTTGAGTCTTGAAGCTTAGAGTGGTTATGACTTTCTTAATTTTTTTAGTTAGATTTATATTTTATTCAAGATTTTATGAGTATTTTTATAAGTATATGAATCTAAACTTAAGATCTAAACAGACATCAATGCTCTACCCATAGACACGCTATTTATAACACTTTTTTAATGTAATCCATATAACTCGATATAACTTAATATAACTTAATAAAATAAAATATGACTCGGTATAACTAAATATGACTATGGATAACTAAATAACACTTGATATGACTAAATATGATTTGATATATCTAAATAAGACTAGGTATGACTCAATTTGGATCATCTTTCGATATTTTACCTTTGTTTCATGAGGATTTAAGCTACAAGAACCTCTTGCAAGAGTTGGCCCAGAGACAAGGCGATAATTTGCCTTCATACACTACAAGATAAATTTGTTGGAGAGGAATCTAAAAGCAAGAAGGCAGCAAAGTTGTACTTACTCTGCAAAAAAATTGAGCTCACTATTCTAAAATGAATTTTTACACATGATATATTCTAACATGATTTCTTTTATTCCTGCAGTACAGGAATGCAAAAATCCTCTTCCTGCTAACTGCTCTTTCGGGTTTCATCACATGGATGCGATTATATGTAGTGGCCCAAAAAAGCTCCGGCGTCTGTTGAAATGATTATGTCGCTTATTTGTTTCTTATTTTGGTTTATGCTGTTATGGAGAGGGTGTGTTAGTTTTATTGGAAGTTTCCATATCCTACCCAAAACCTTAAGGTGGTGAGTAGGTGGATCCTACCACCTTATAAATCAACCCATCCCACTCGCAACTTTCGATGTGGGACACTCTCCAACACGCCCCCTCAAACGAAGCCCATCGGGCTGAAGTTTGCACGGGCCTAACACTGCCTCTCGTGCTCAAACGGGGGTCGTGCGAGCATATGGGCCCATGGGCTCGTTAGAGCAAATTGGCTCTGATACCATATAGGAGTTTTCATATCCTACCCAAAACCTTAAGGTGGTGAGTAGGTGGATCCTACCACCTTATAAATCAACCCATCCCACTCGCAACTTTCGATGTGGGACACTCTCCAACAAGTTTTAGTCTTTGAGGATCACTTTTGTCATATTTTTTGTAAAATATATGTACTTGATCAAGTTAATGCAAGTTTCAACCGCATGTTTTATACTTTTATGTCCAATAAAGGTTAATTCTTGAGTTTGATCTGGAATATGATGCTATACCAATTAAAATATGGAAAAGATCAGTATGATCTGCACTATGATACGGTAGGGTAATGTTGAATAAATTTGCAGGCTAATGAGGATATTATCATATATTTACATGCACATTTGATTAGGTGCACATTCTCTTAGGAAAAGTAATAACATTCACGCAATAATAGTCTTATAATATTCGAATTAGCAACTATGGAAAAAAATTTGAATACATAGTAACTAAAGCTACGCAAATACTTTTTTGTATAAGTAAGATTTTTATTTTTTTTGTCTAGGCCCAGGTATCCGGCCCACTGGCCGACTATTCCTATTTGAGGTGGGTCCCGGGGTTAAGGTTTTAAACCTCTCTCAACGCCGTTGCGGGGGATCGAACCTTGGTTCGCCCTTCCAAGTGCAGCCTCTGGTATCACTGCACCAACTGCGCGTTGGTAAGTAAGATTTTTATTTATCATACCAGATTAGTCTTTCCGAACTCGTCAAAAGTCGAAACCTTAATACGTTAAAATTTAGTATGAAAAAGTCGTGTTAGGAAAAAATATTGTGGACAATACTACATATACATAATTCTACGCTCCGTTCAAATTAAATATTTTTGAATGACTAAAGATAAATCTAGACTCAAATTTTCCGAATTAACCGCATAAGATAGTAATTTGGTAAATCTGAGCGCGGACAAATGTGAATAGCTCCGCAAATTCTTTGTCTAAAATATTTTTTTCAGTAACGTAGTCCGTAGACGCCAGAACCGAACAAAACATATTAATTTTGATTTGAGAAGACAGAAACATTACATAAATAGATACAAAATTTGAAAGAAAACGAATGCGAACATGAGAAACGAGCTCTTACAATAATGCTGTTTTCTTTGATAAAGTCTCAACATATTAAAATAAAATAAAAAATAGAAGGCTAAGAGTTCGTTGCGTGTGGATATGAATATATAGCTTCGATGCAAAGAGAGTAAAGTACGTAGATCGTAACTAAATGGATTGACATAGGTTTTAACAAGTCTGATTTTTATAAAAAAAAAACATTTTAGTTATTATAAATTAATTAATATTTGGAAAAGAAGCATTCTTTATATAATACCACGATAGTATAAGGGACATGAACAAGAGCGGAGGAGCAAACAATTTTAATTAATTTTACTTGAATTTTTTTTGCGAAAATTGTGAAAAAATTTGAATCCTTAAAAGAGTATTAATTGTGAAATTGGATATCAACCTCATAAACTCAGGTGCATGGTGCTCCCACCACTCAAGACAATGTGCTGATAGAGCTGCAAAGGACGAGAGAGAAAATGGGAAGTCGGAATTGAACCAAATGCAGAAGAACCTAGTATTTCTGAGAAACTTCAAGGAAGATATACTGGAATTGAAGAATGCTGTTAATGGTACCATCATCCTGTTGTCTATTTCAATTTCCTGAATGCAACGCAAACCATTTCGGCCATTCCATTGCCCTCAACATCTATGAGTTCCTGAAAGAACAGGATGCTGTTAATGCTTTGATGGTCCTACCATCCGGCAGCTGGTAAACTAGCAAGTCTTAAGTGTAAGAACATGATCTGGAGGAACTAAATAGCTATTGATTTATGTTAGAGATGATAAACTTTCGGTATAATTTTTTTACAAGAATGGTGTTCTCGAGCCCCAGTTGCTATTCCCTCTTGTAGTCATAGCTGTGGAATAATCACACTAGTAAATTGCCACACCAATAGTACAAGAGATTTGGCATCTAGCTTGACATTCACCTTTATATAACAAAGTCTCTTTTATTAATTTATTTTTGTGAACGTAAAAATTCTGTTAAGAAAAGGAACAAAAAGAGGCAGTGGCCAAAAACAAACAGAAAATACATTGCATACCTACAGAAAATACAGCATTCTTTGTAGCAGGTTGGGAACATAGAAGTGCTGCTTAATCTGAGACATAGGCACTCACCCTCTCCTTGAAAGCAAGTCAACGAGATAGGATGTGATGTGCCGACCAGCGACATTCATTCGTTTAATAAGACGAGGAAACGAATGTCCGTCAACAACTGGAACCTGGATTTTGAATGAAGACACAGGAAAAGTTGTATTTCTCGAACATGGTCTCAACCTGCATTTGTCCCAAATCAAAATCTGTTGGAAAAGAAAACACATGCAAGGAGAACACACAATTCCAACAAAACTAATCATAGTTTCGGGATTTTTGGAGGGGTTAAGGGGCAGATCAGTCAGCAAACTCTTACACTCGGAAAGATCAATCTGTCAAGAGGAAGAACATAGCACGAAAGAAATCAGGACAAACAACTGAAACCTTGTCCTCCTCTTCCAGCATTGATTGTCAAAAGATACGAAAGACTCGAACTTTAAGCTCGTTGTATAATGCGTGGTCTTCACCCGGACGTGGCCCATGTCGTCCCAGTTCTGGACAATGCCGTTGTGGACCGGGTAGGATATATCCAGCTGGTGCCTCAAATCCACTCATTTTTTCCAACCAGAACATCCTTGAGGGGGTTGTCGTGGAGGGACTCCTCGTAGCGCAGCAAGGGCCGGCCGACCACGCACTAGAACACCGATGTTCTCGCCGGTAAATCCACACTTGACATACTGCACCATGCAAAACATTAAACACACACTGGAATCGGATACGAATCTGATAAGTTAGAGCAAAAAGGAAAGAAGAAGTGAACACCGGTGCCATTGTCGCAGACGACGACGTTTCGGTTGTCTATTTTTAGCTGTAAATCGGTTAAGTTGCTGTAAGAGTAAGAAAGTTGGATCCAGATGGTGGCAAGGGAGTCTTATTAGTTACCTACCTTTGATCTTACGCTTCTTTGTCCCTCTACGATAAACAACGGCGCGCGGACGACTGATCATCCAACGATTTCTCACCCTCGTTCTGTTTTTTTTTTTTTTTATTATCTGGAATTCTCTCTCTTTTTTATATCATGTCCTTGAAGTTTATTACACTAAACCAAAATCTAATGTTAGAATATATTTGCATTGCACTTTAAGGAATGAGAGTTTTGTTGCTAATCCGTAATTTGATTTAATTCAAATTTTGATTAGTGAATATATTAAGGGTCTAAATTTGAAACATTCGTTGTCGTGTTTTGAAGCCATGCATTTAATTTTACCTGCAACCAATTTAATAAGAATATTTCCAATATTTATTCATCGTATTCGTAAAGCATAACTACTTTGTACATATATACTTGAAACTTTACATAACATTTTTGTACCACCTTGAACACGTATATATACACAGACGGTGGCCCACGTTACAGGTGTTGTAGTATTTACAGGAATATGTTTATCTACACCATCCCGTTAAACCTACGTACTTTGTACATCTATTACTATCTAGTTATGTACCGACAAGATTGTCGAACAGAGGAGTTATGTGCAGGATCTGACCAACTTGAAATTCTGGAAAGTTGTTGCTTTGAAGAGGTTCCCGAAAAGGTAACTCATGGTTGATTCCCGAGGACGGCTGTTGTGCTGCGAAACGAGGGATGATGAGTTCTGTTTCACGTGCAGTTTGGACTGCCCGATCTGATCCCGTATGGCGTCGATGGTCTTCGAATTGACCGGATTGCCAGTCACATCTGTGACATAGAATTTGTCCTTCGCCTTTCCATCTTTCGTCGAGATCTCGGCCCGCTTTATGCACAAGCTGTTCTCACGGAACACCCTGGTGATTTCGGAGAGGAGTCCCACCTTGTCGTCTGTGAACAGCTCTAGCTCAAGTCCCTGCATAACATGACAAAACAGATCTTTAGTTTGCAGGACAATGCCGCTTAACACATTGGGTCAAGAGTTTAGTTTCGTGTTTACCTCAGATGCCCGCCTTTCGATTGCTGCTTCAAGGCATTGAACGACACGCTCTCGCTCTGCATCTGAGCTTATGGGAAGTCCATCGACGTGTCGAATGTAGAACTCCTGCAGCAAATAGAACCAACTTTATGCTTTATGCAAGGAACAAGGAGGAGGACCTGGGCAATTAGGACTGCCAACCTAGAGAGAGATGTCAACAGAATAATCAATTCACCGAGATATATGAATACCTGATAAGCTTCCATCTTTCCAGTGTTCACCATTCCATGAAAGACCACATATTGCATATCGGTCAAAGTGCAAACAATGTCGAACAATAGCTTCGGGCGATCCTTTGACCTCATTGTAATCACAGTATAGTCCTTCTCGATATTCAACATAGAAACATGAGGCCTTGATCTCTTGTCCTCGTGTCTCCCCAAGCCTGCCCTTTCAATCCTCTCATAGTCCCTATCAGCAAACATGATCTGATGCAATCTTCTCTCCCTGCTTGTGACGCCGGGGGGCGAAAGGGTCATTTTTGCAGCCTTCAAGTCGTTGTTTCCTTTCAAGACATTGCAAAGCAACCCCTTGATGTTCATCAGTCTATTAGGATCTTTGATGGCGATCCCTGTGGAGTCGTCTATGACATGAACAACTGCCGCAGCCCTTTCGTTATGCGTCCATATCTCAGCATTGACCACGTTGCAATGAAGGTCTGTAAGAACCGCGCAAACTTCAGACAGTAAACCTGGCCTATCTGTAGCGGTCAGTTCAATCGAAGTGTGCTCTTCGGACTGCATAACACCAACTAATTCTCTGACGGGAGGCAAAAAACTTGCATTATTCTCAAGTCTCTGCAAAACCAACAAGCGTACATAAAATGAGAAAACTTAATGCTCTACTTCAAACACAAAATAAAGGATGGCATAGAGATCAAGCTAATATAAGATCCGAAGAAGAAACTCGGAGTTAAAGCCCTTACTTGCTGGATGTAGTCGATCACATCCTTGTCCTTAATCTTATTCCCGTCTTGGTCGACCACATTAAACACTGGAATCACAGCAAAATACGAAGCAAAAGAGTGAGAAACACGATCAACCGATCTCAACATCCTGTCGGTAACTGACAACCTCAAAGAAGGAAGTTGTACCATCCATAAACCATTCTCCATCAGACGATATATACGCTTTGGTGATCACAAGATTCATGTCGGTGAGAGCTTGCACGACATCGAGAAGTATTCCTTGCTTGTTGACACTATCAACCTGCAAAAAAAATATCCATTTATTCTGCAATCTCATCAGAGGAACCCATAATAATGAAAAGATATGCCCTTAACTCAAAAAATCCTAAATACTCATCTAATTTGAAGCTGGACCAAATAAATAGTCAGGAATTTTTCTCCTTTTTCATTTTTTTTTCTCAAACTTTTGAAATTTACCTGAATAACTGTTGCATCCTCACAGGTATCGTTGTCAATCACAACCCTGCAAAGACCAAGCCACCAATAAAATATCAACAAAAAAAAAATCCATCCTTAACAAACAACTCAAATTATAATTATATAATAAAAAAACAGAATTTCATATTTCCAAGGATCATGGGAATCTGATGAAGGATGAAAAACTTAAAAAGAAACGAAAGAAAACATTTTTCATGGATCATAAAAAAAAATCCGTTTTTGATATCTGGCTAAAAGAAGAAATATATAATCTATCAGAAAAAAAAATGATAAATGGAAAAGAAATTAACCTGGGTGGGTTCATCCTCCTGATAAACTTGGCGTACTCGTCGTCCATCTTCTACTTCCTTGAAGATGATCAAGTTCCGTTCTTTTGAAACACAAATTTTATTACGGAACAAAATATATTTACTACTAGAGAGAGAAAGAAGAGAGAGAGAGAGAGGCTTCTAAATTTTATTTAAAAAGGGTACTGCTATAAAGGGCGAGACAAGGGGAGTGGGGGACCTTTGCCCATTTAAGTATAGACAACAAGTTCGAAGGTCGGTGAACGGTTTCCACTTAAACTGAAAACTACCGCCTTTCCTTTGCCCGCTGGTCTGCCCGTGCCACGTTTACCGCCGTTGCTGGCTTCTTGCACTGTAATAACTCTGCCCGCGGGCAGAGAGGGAAGTGGGCTGTGTGACTGTGTGATTTTCGCCTTCTTCGCCACGACCACGTGTCTTCTTTCTGTAAAAAAATAGTAATCATGCATTTACATAGTATCCGAATTAAAAAGACTAATGTTTGATGAATCAGTAGTTCAAATCTAAATTTTTAAGAAAAATAATGTTTAAAAGAGGAACAAAATTTAAAATTATTTAAAGTCTCAAAATTTAGATAGTTAAATAATTAAAATTTGCCCCAAAAAATATCAATAAAAAACAATTCTACCAAATATAATAATGTAATGAATGGTATTTTCAGGGTTTCAATTCTGACTTTTCAACTTCACCGTAACTTTTGTTCGGCGCACGTGACTTTGACTTTTTCTGGGGTATTTTAAATTGGGTTAGGTGTCCGTACGATTTTATGTTGGGGAAGGGTGGACCTGGGTGACGGGCCAGACAGGGAAGGTTGGGTGTGTGGGGTTGCTGATTAGGAAGGAATTAAAAAGGAGGGAGAAGAGAAGAGGCTGGGACCAAGTGAGTGAGTGCTTTAATGTTGCCGGTAATTTTGGCGGCAAATGCCAGCTTTCCGTGCTCGTTTCCCTCGCCCACGTCCTTTGTGCTGTGTGGGCTACTTCTGACTAACTCTCCAATAAACTCACTTTTATATAATCTCCCAGTATTCAGAGTCAATTACTTTCGACTTATAAATGGCTTAATTTATAAGTTTTAAAAATTCACCAAACAAATAAATTTAAGATTTTGAATTAAATATATAGAGATTTTAATACGGTATAAAAGTGGGTTGATTCCGAATTTATTATCGAACTCACGCGATTTCTATTTTTCGCACCTCGGTGAAGTCAAAGTTATTGTAATCTTTGATCAAATGTAGGTCTCGTTTGAAGGAACATATTGAGAGTGTTGTCCTACATCGATTAAAACATTTGAAATGGACAAATTTATAAGTGTTAAAACTCTACCAACCCGTCACCTTAAAATTTTTAGGTTAGATATGAAAATTTAAATATCATATATTAAAAATCGTTGTCCTCATGACGATAGGTACGGATTTCATTCTTTTCCTCAGTAAAAGGACTCCACCATAAAAAATTCGTGTCCAAAAAACCTTAAACCTTAATAAAAACGTCATCAATAGCACTAGTATCCCAACCCAATTACAAAGATCAACACGAAAACAAGAGGATCAAATAGAGCAAAGCATCGTGACAACACCTCTAGCCGGCAGAAAAAGGCACTGATACCTATGCTTACAACTATAATCATACCAATAGGAACTTATCCGAGTGTTACAAACTTAGATTTATTTCAAAAATATCAGTAAATTTAAATTTTACGTGTCATAAATAGATTTTAAAAATATTCGATTATGATTATTGGAAAAAATATTTCCATCCTCGTCTCATCTTTGTGTTTTTGTCTGGACAAGTCCACTTCCTCAGTAATTGAGAGTTGCACGCATGTCCTAAAGAAAGAGATTCGAGTACAGTAGCAACAAACCGACAAACATATATGATAATAAAGATGGTTGCAAAATTAGAGGAAGCTGTCTTTAGAATTATCTTAAAAGATAGATATTATAAGGGTGGTTTTTTATGGAACAAATTGTGATAAGGAAGCCATGAACGTGGAATCATGTGTATTGCAGAGTGGGGATATTTTACTAATAATTGTTCTCCGGCAAGCACCTGTCTTAGTCTTCGCTTTTAAGTTTGAACATATTCTAATTCCCATCAATTTTTGGTGGAGGAATTTGGTGGAGTAATATACTTGCAGTATTGCTCCGGTATTCCTAAATTTCAAAGTTGTCGGTCAGGAATTTCAAATTTGGGAGAGTAAATTAATCCTATGGAAGGGATATTTCAAAAATTGCAACATTTACAAAATAAACAAAATTTTGACCTTCAAATGTATTGCTTCAATTTAAAATTTAAGTTAGATCAATTGAATCCAGAGCACTTATGTTTTCCACGACGCTATAAATGTTCGAGAGGATATTATATTAGATTTGCCATCGTAAAACCTTAAACTTACCTTTCGAAGTCATGGAATATCTATTGGAGATTATGAACGCGATCTAATTCTGATAGATTCCCTTATCTATCTACTATCAGACAGAAATAATAATCATGTGTAGGTGATTTAATAGAAAAATAAGCCACTTTAATCAAATTTCCTTTCCCAATTTCTGGACTCTACTTATCTTCTTTTAAATCAAGTTGATTAACAGTAGGAGCCACAAATAAAATAGGTGAAGTTGGTCGCCCAAAAGCTGGGCCCACAATTAGAATAACGCAACAGGATCCAACTAGTTGACAAGCTCCGTGGGAAATGAATCGACGGTTTAATGGATCAGTTGTGATTTAGCAAGGTTTTAAATCCCGCCTCGGCTATAAATCCGGGTCATTTTTGGGGTAAAAAATGATATCTGATCCTCGATATATTTATTTTTTATTTTTTATTTTTTTAGAATGACATTTTTTTCTTGTGATATTGAGCCATAGGTTTTTAAAAAAATTCATTCCGTATGGTTCAAAATATATAACTCGGTACCCAATTCAACTTATCAATTATGAGTCAATTATGACAACCTTTTGTTAATGACTTTTAACTTTTCGCATATTTTTTATTGGAAGAGATAAAGGAAGAAGGGTGGAGAATTGAAATAGAAATATTTTTTGAAATTCAAAATTACTTAAAGAGTTACTGCATAAATAGATAACAAGGTGGACAACTATGAATTAGAATCTATAAAATATGAAGAAAAATATCCATCTCATCTTTCGAAATGCATTAGTAGACACGGGCCTATTTCCTGCGGGGCCCAAATCCTTCAATATCAGTTAGCTGCCTTGCTTCTGAATCCTCTCAAGGCCAGTAGGTTTTCCGCAAGTATTTTCAGTCATTATGACTAATGTATATATTATTATTTATCCTATTTATACAGGAGCATGATTCCACCCTTTATATATAAAAAAATTAGCACAATATCAGTTTATTACTTATTCGGATTAAATCTTTCTTCTTTGGTTGGATGAAAGTGAATATATCTCTTCTTGATTGGGGAACTTTTTGGAATGGGCCTCTCGTTGGGCTTCGCCTTCGTGGCTTTTACTTTTTAGGAGAGACTTCTGGACTTTTCTATTTTGGCCCTAATTACTACGGTTGGTCCGTACGTGGTCATTGGGGTCAAATAAGGCATATTGTAATTATGCAGACAGAAAGAAAGTACTCTTTTTATCTGACATGATTTTTTTCTAGTGGATTATACTATTCACTACTGTTGTGCAAATAAATAAATATATTAGAACGTCGAAAACGATCTAAAGACGGATTCGGAGTGGTCGTCCCAAGATGTGATTCGAACGAATAAGGCAAAGATGGAAGAAATATGGGGAAAAGGAAAAGAATATATTT
>SOPF01028355.1:15938-36745 GCA_012979155.1 Hypericum perforatum | reverse complement strand
AGGACAAGAGGATAACATAAATGATAAAAGCTACATCTACTCTACGCTAAGATAAAAAGCCAAAGCTTTGATAAGAGATTTGATGTGTTGTGTTGTTGGGGGTCTTTTCTTCTACGTCAAGGCTGTCATTATATAGAAAAAACTAGCCCTAGCCCGATACCAAAAACCCTAGGCCGTTCAGTACAAAAAACCTAAATTATCCCCGGCCTCAGATATGAAAAACTAACTGCCCGAAACTTCCAAGCTGATTATGACCTCTTTCTGCTCCGAATTTGGAAAAGTGATAAACTACAAAGTTGTAGATTTATCTCTTATCTTTCTGTAGCTTTTGAAATCACCTCAATCCGATATTTGAGCAGTTAGTTACGGATTTTTTATTAAAACTGGTCAGAAAATCCGCAAATTAATTTTCCGCTACAACAACTACTCATAATTTTGATGAAGTCAACTATTGCAAATTTTGGCTCCGGGTTTTATTAATTTATTTTTTAACCATTTCAAGTAGGAGAAAAAGCGAAAATCCTTGTCGACCATCAGATCAACCGACATAGAGATCTCGAAATTATTACAAATAAATTGAGTGAATTGTGCCAAAAATATCGGTTCATCAAAGAACACAAAAGCAGTAACACCACATAGTGCAGGAAACAAACAGCATTGGATCAAGGGAAACAGAAAGAAAGAGAACTAACTAACTGTAGTATCCATGACATTTTATTCGCCAAGACAGCCTTCTAATTGCAACGAGACATAGAAAGTAAATGGAACAGGAATTATGCATACAATCTGCCACTGGTTTAAGTTCAATTGAGCATGAAGTCACATATTCACATCAACGGAATGCGAGAAAAGCGGACACGAGGTACTTGCTCGAACACCAAAATCTGATTCATAAGCAAATTCCAGTACCACGGAACTATTACACAAATATCATTAAGTTGTCCATCATTTGCTACATTGCAGAAGATTAAGCTCATTGTCACTTCGTCGAAAAGGATCAACTATCAAATGGATATGTAGCTGTTGACAAGTACAGAACTACATACCATGTATCCTGTTGTAATAAATTGATGAAACCAAAAAAGATTCAAGTACCTTTACTTAGCATATGCTCTTGGCCAGTGACCAAGGAAATATGCATGTCTATTCACCAAGAGAAGAAGACTTCACATTTGCATTAGCATTTGAGTCGCCTTCAATAGAATAACTTTAAAGTGAAAAAAAGAGACCTTTCGAGCTCTCAAAACAGCAAAACAAGTATGTGGTGCATGCATTTGAATTTGCTCGTAAAGCACACTGTCTGAAGTGTAAAATATGAGATGTCAGGCTAAAGTCTACTTAGAAGCATGGTACTATTATTATCGTAAGATTTTGATGGCTTCAGACATGAAATCCACTCCCGGTATCAGAAAACCTTATACCGAGCCTTAACAAGCATTGGGATCAATTCTGAGAGAACTGAGCCTTATCAAGAGTATTCTTTTAGTATGATGAATGTTGAATAATTAAGCAGCAAACTAAAGCTAGTGACATATGTATTTGTGCAATGACAAAAACAACATTTCGTGCTAACAAAAAACCTTGCAATGAATGCAGAAGATCAGCAAAACGCAAAAACATACATGTTCCCAACATATGTTATCATCTCCAGAAAAATCGGCAGCCCCCTAGTCATAGAGACGAAATAGAAGAAACTTGATCATGCAACACAATGTTCGATCTCACAAATCAATCAATCACCACTTCATCCACAACCACAGAAGCACAAAAAGAAGAATAATTTTTCTTTCAAAATCACCTTACAATATGATCATCACACTTGATATATATATATAAGAAGTTAATCCAAACACACAGCCTTTATCCTGTGCAAAATCCCACCTGCACACAAAAAGCAGAAAAGAAACTCAATCACAAGAGTTAATAAGCCAATAAACTTGATCCAATTATCACCAAAATAAGCAGAAACTAACAAACCTCTATATGCAGGCTCAGGAGGGTTGCAGCCCGGAGAAAAACACAAACCAACACAAACAAAGTTCCAGTCCCTATAAAATCCTTCTCTATATTTCATTTTCTCTTTTTTTCTTCTCCTGAACTTCAACATCTTCACCAGTTATACAACACAAACCTGTCTCAACGTCGACAAATTTGCCTATCCAATATAAAGCTAAGCCAACCTACTACTGTCCAGACTCTTGAGAATCATCCTTGGAAGGATCCTGCTGCTGCTGCTGCTGATGATGATGATGATGATGATTTACCATTCTACCCTGACCCATCTGCTGATAAATCTGGCTCAAAGCCTGAGGATTCAGCACCCCAATATGCTGCCCATCCTGAGACAGCCCAAGCTCCAACCCAGGAATCTGCTGGGCCCCACCACTCCCACCCCCACCCAATATGGAAGCAAAGCTCATCATTTGACCCAAACTAGCCCCACCCAAGTCAAACCCACCACCACCACCAACCAAGTTGGCCCCAAAGGCGCCAGCTTGGTGGGGCCACATCCCGGATGGCCCTACATGCTGGGCCCACCCAGGTCTACTACTGGGTCCCCCCAAAGACTCGACCTTTTGCATCCCCGCAGCCAAAGAAACCCCCTGGGAGGCCGGAGCAACCCCGGCGGAAGCGAGGGCGGAGGCGGGGATGGTGCCCGTCCCGGTGGCAGCTATAATTGAGGGCTCGGCGTGGTGGAGGAGCCACTGGATGGTCTCTCCGTCGGACTTGTGACCGAGCTCGCGGGTTAGCTGGAAAATCCTGGCGGCGCAAAGGGCAGGCATCCGAATCCGGCGCCCCCGGCCCTCCACTTTGGTGTGCCTGTCCTTGTTCGAGCTCCGCTTCGGACCCAACTGAAGATTCTGCTGCTGCTGCTTCGTCGTCGTCTTCTTCTGGTGTTGTTCTTGTTCCTTGTCGGCTTCGGACAAGTTTATCTGAAAGTCTTTGACTTGGCTTAACGAGGAAGGCGGTTGCTGCTGATGCTTGTAGTTGTTGTTGTTGTCTCCCATGTTAAGGTGGTGGCGGCGGTTATGGGGTTGGGGATGGGTCTGGGTCTGGTGGGTCAGGATCAAGGTGGGGATTTCATGTGGTGGTGGGTGCGGCTGCTGGATTTGCGGGGTCGAGCCCTTGGGATCCATATTTAAATTTATTTTATATCTTTATAATAGTGATAATAAATTAATAATGGGGGCTAGAGAATAGAGATAATTAAAAAAAAAAAGATGTTATTTTTATTTGTTCCCTCTTTTTCTGGCGACTGATGGGGAGTGGAAAAGAAGGAAGAAGAGGAGAGAACCCAGAAGGGGAAAAAATCTGATGAGAGCTTTGATGGGAATTTTTGGTTTTCACTGTTTCGGGCAACCCCTCAATAATTCCATATGATCTATTAAATCATATGCCAAGTGCCCTCCCTCTTCCCTCCCGTCCCGTCCCGTTCAATTATCAGAACTTTGGAGACTATTCGTTATTCTTATATTTATTTGACTAATTAAATTTAGGATTAGGTGTAGATGATATAATGTCAATTCTAGAACAAAATATGATAAGTTTCAGTTTTTTACTAGTTTGATAGAGTTTCATTTTTAAGAGTTTTGAATTCGACTATGATTAAATTATAACATTATTTACTAGTTGGTTTTCATATTGACATTAGTAGTCTTTTTTTTCAAATTCATTTTTTCAAACTATATCATGTTAATATATTTATTAGATTGATTAATGTAACTTTTAATAAAACACAAAAAAAAAAAATTATCTTAGTAACATTCTTAATACAGGGTTTTTATTTGTCAATTTACTCTTGTATAATTTTTTTTTACCGAATTTTATCAATCACATTTTTTATGAGATTCTTAATTGAAATAAATCGATATTCGTCGAATAAATTATTAGAACAACTTCCTAGTTCCTACTAGTCAATTTAGGAGACAGGTGTTGTGCAGTCCTTATCCCAATCAATAGTCAAAAAGTCTTTTACCCAATTCTGCTCTATTTCTCTGCTTCTCTTGTTTCCTGCTTTTTCCTCGTTCTTTCTCACTGTGGTCTGTGTACTGTATGTACGTACAAGAGCTAGTAGAAGGAACTAGTTCATACGACCTGTTCCTTTATCTTTCCCCTCTGTGTCTGTTTATTGGATCGGAGTAGTTTAGTTTGGTTTCGGGCTTTGACTAATCAAGTAAGTCACTCGTCTCAGTTTGACCTGCCCCTTTTTTCACCATTTGGACCGTCACACAATGATAGATTGATACCTTCAATTATAACAAAGGACACAAAACCAATGGAGGGAACGGAGTCTTTTGGAGTTAAATCAGTCTCGATTAGATTTGTTTGACCATGTTTTCGAACTTGTATACAACATAGTGATCATTAACTTCAATATTTACAAATTGAAATTTCGGTCTATAATTTTTCGACTAAATGTATGTCTCTAAAGATACTATTAATTTTCGTGATAATCAATCTCACCACATTATTTATCCTTAATTTGTGCATATATCTATATTGTGTCTTGTTATGTTTTTCTGAATTTTTCATTATAAATGTATTTATTAGATCTGTTAATTCTTGTCTCTTCATTTTATTTCTCTATACTTTTATTTAACTCCGACAGGTTTTGGGTAATTTGCCCTTTCTCGTCTCTGTCTTTTCAAGTCCATTGCTATTTTACCGCAACTTATTACATATCTCATGTCGGTACAATGTAGTGAATCAATGAAAAGTTTAATACTCTTCGAGTGTTTTTTTACTCTTGAGAATTATCGTATTGGGGTCTTGGAAGAATATTTTTCTTATCTGGAGTTGATAAAATTGTGTTAAAATAGACGTTTTTTTTCGAACAAAATACGCTAACTCACGCAATTTTGTACAAAAACTACTAGCTCGAAACACAGTAATGTTATAAACTCTAATCCCAGAAAAAAAAATTCGTGGATGACCTCGTCCAGTAATTGCCAACGAGACTTCACCATAAATTATCGAGATTAATCTAGCTTCAATATTTGTTACAGAGAGAGTACATATCCTATATAACATAAAAAAAATATCTCTATAAAAATGTAGTTAATCTAGTCAAACTATAAACTTTTAATTAATTTGAAACACATATGAGTTTTTTTTTTTAAGAAAGTGGGATAGAGCCTACAGGTCGCTTGTTAAAATAAGACAACTGACACTAAAAATAAAATACATTTACCAAACAATAATATAAAGAACTTCGTTACTAATTGTTGATGGTGTAACAACAGTTGGCCACTTTTATCATAATGAAAAGAATTTATCATATCACGCCATCTCGTCTCTTGCGAGGGAATCCATTCGTGAAATGCCAGGTTGGGGCTCGACAAGCTGCCACATGGCACCCTTTAATAAATGGGTTGGCTTAGAACATACTCCAGGCCCACAATCAAATTAGATTTTAATAAAAAATGTTAACAAATCAAGATACAAAATAAATAACGGATCTGCCAGATATTTTTATACTTTAAAGGCGCTCTTTATAAATTACAAACATGATCTGTATTCGTTGGATACATTGGAATCTAGAATGTTTTTTGGGTTTCGGCTGCTTGCCACGAAGGTGGTACACTGCACAACATATGCATATGCACCGGAGCTAGTAATTTCAGAATTATGATATTTAAGGCCTAATAACGCCGGTCCACGTGAGTTTCTTAAATATTTTCTTTCTAAAACTTGAACTCAAATTTATTTTAGAACCAAAATTTTATAGTGTTTGACCAACTCTCAGTGATCGAGGAAGCTGGTAGTTTAGTGGGCGCGTCAGTTGCTCCTTGGATTGGATCATTGGACGGCTGCCCAACTATAATTCCAATTTTTTCATAATGTAGAATTATAGTTGGAATTGAGATATTATTTTTTTTTGAAAATTAATATAAGTCTAACTTTTACTAATAATTTTTTTTTCCGATGGTAACCCAAATATTTTCCTACATCTATGTCCATATAGCAATTTTTGTACTTGTTTCTATGACAATTCAGTTCTCCTTTTTTTAATACACTTAATTGTATTAAACTAAAAAATAATTATGAACTAATTGAAAATATTAAAATTAATATTAAAATACAAAATATTTTTTGAAATTAAAACTATTTATAGATAATTTGAATTACAAATTAAAAGTGCAAATTATATAATTAATTAAAATTTAAAATTTATACATAATTACAAATTACATAACTACGACTACCATTTTTCGCAAAATATACCTAACCAAAATTTTTTTGGATTTTAAAAAGGTTATTGGTTACATACAGTAGAAAATTTAAAAATCTCATCAATTATATTATTAATTGTATAATAATTTATAAAATTAGTAACAACATAAAAAATTTTGTTTTAATATGATGGTGCAAAGTAGAATAAAAACTTTATGAGAACTATTTTAATAAAATAAAAAAATACACAATATACCAATCCTCGCGTGCCGTACAAGCGAGAGCACTACGTAACGCGTGTGTCGACCCTCGCATGTATCATTATCTCTGATTGATGTGCGCATTGCATAGCCAAGGACGATGATGTGAAGTCCTTGTCTGTGTGGATAGCCTTAGGCTATCTACAACGCCATTCACGAACCAACCCATTCATATTAATTTTTTACTCTTCCACATTAACACAACCCATTTTGCTCAATTTTTTACCCACGCCCACATTTCTACCTCAATCCATCCGAAACCAAAAAAAAAATTAATTCTCTCTCATTCATATCATCAACCTAATTCATTTTAGTTCTTCTCTCATTCACATATTCTTTAATATTATTTCATAAAATTATAATTTTTTTAAATATACATAAATATAAATTTTGTAATTTACAATTTGAAAAAGATTTGGCAAAAATTGAGAGTAACAGAAAAGTTGAGTATTTGCAAAATTTTCAAAATTTGAAAAGAATAATTGTAAAATAGTTCAAAAATTTAGAGAATAAGGATTATTTGGATACATAATAGAAAAAAAAGAGAGAAATGTAGATTGAGTATAAAAATTTGTTAATAGTTAGATTTTATTCAAAGGGAGTAGAAAACTAATTTTTTTAAAATTAATTTTTTTAGAAAAATATAGATAATTCTATTTTTTCAATATATATTATATCTTAAAAAAATAATTTAAACGGAAAATATTATGATAAATATACAAAGAAGGAAAAAAAATAGTAAGTCTTAATTGAAAAAAATGAGCACAGATGTCGAGGAATAGAAAGGAACAGTCGTGGCAGATGTAAACGGCGCAGATGGTGGGGAATCTCTGCTTGTTGCAGCTACCAACCGACAGATTTTGGAATGGCATATGCAAAACTATATCACCAAAGTAAATATTATAGAATTTCGTGTAATTTGTTTGTAAAATGAACTCTTATCAGATGTACCATGTCATACTGATGTTGGATTAATAATCTACGTTACAATTATCCCATAATTATCTAGAGTTTCGCTTTCTCCAATTGGGTAACCCATCCAATAAATTATTAGCCGATTCGACACTTATATATGTGGGATCAAAACGCAATGTTAAAATTGTTATATCAAATATTTTTGAGCAATCAGTTAGATAAGTGAGCCCTTATTAAATTTTGTAATTTGATAATCTTGACCATTATTAAGATTCGGCCATTTGATAAGTCAAAATTTAAATGCGATAGCAACCAGTTTGATGTCAAATTGTCTACCGATATCATTAATGTCATTTACTTCATCGGATACTATTTATTTATCATGATTTTTCTCCTCTGAGTTTTTAACACAATAAAATTTATGTCGAAGTCCCGGTTTAGTTTAAATAAGACTTTGCATAAAAGTTTATCTATTAAAAAGAAGCCACCAATTTGTCTCGGTTGCTCCTTATTCCACCCACCATTTTAGTTATGTGCAGTACATCACAAGGCACCGTTTTCCAAATTATATGCAATCATGTCAGAAAGACACGGGAGAGGTTGAAACAAACCCTACTACTCAAAATGTCTTGTGAATATATCTGGTTTCAGTGCCACGATTGGTTAGTATGCTATTTCTTATACATTTAGCATATTTAGTATTAATAATATGCAGTTAATGATAATAAAAAATGAACAGGTAAGTAATATTAGTAATGAAATCCAAGTAGTAGATCAAAATAAATTGTTTTAAAAAATGAGTTTGAATACTATAAATAGAAGAGATAAAATCCTCCATTAGATATAATCCTCCACTAAAAATATCGCAATTTTAAACATAAAAAAATAAAGACCCGGTTGAGTGCAATTGTTTAAGACAGCTACATTTTTTTCCTCGTAATCTAAAGTTGTTAGCTGCATGATTGCGTCTATGGTGTGTCTTTTTGACAGCTAATCCTAACCAGACGTCAATAAAGTTTGATATCATATAGTATCTTGATTCAGTGCAAACTAATTTATATTTAAATTGAGTAAAATATTTATATGATATTATATATATTTAAAATATAATAATTGATACAAATGTTTGTTGATTATTTTTTTTCTTAAATTTAAGGATAATCGGTTAAATATATAAAGTTAAAGTTGTGTCCAAATTCAAAAGTTGCATCCCCCGGAGGTGTCGTTAGTAATTAAAGTCATAAACGCGCGGAAATCACTCGCATGACGAGGGGACCTTTCATGATTAAGACCCTGACGAAAATTAGCCCTATGTATTGACTAGTTTGTTTTATATCAGCCGATACTCAGTTTATTGGGACTTAAAATGTTACTAAATTATCTACAAATGAATGTTCAATATTGTTCTTTCGTATAATTCATTTTGAAATCTAATCAAATTATAAACAATTTTATTGTTCGATCTATATGATTTGTTTAAGTCAGAAACAATTTATTGTTTGATCTATATGTTTCATTGATGTATTAAGGCTTTCATTTCATTCAAGTTAACTAATGAAACTGTATTTAAGAAAAGTTTGGCAGTTTGTCACGACTATATTTCCCCCATCTCTTATTTATAGTTTAAAATATAATTTAAAGACGCCGGATATAGAGTATTATGAATTCAATCTATTAACAAGAGAAAAAACTAATAGATAGTGTTATTTTCCGCTACAACAGATAGTTATCTTATAACAAATATGTACTATATGCACATCATATTAAATTGTTAGAATTTTATATTTTTGTTATTCCTATTTATCTTCCTCTTTCAAATTTTTTCGAAATTTGTTGGCAATTAAGTACTAATGCTTTGACATGGACAAGACAAGACACGATAGATAGATCGTAGTTTTGATGGATGAAGATGATAATGGAGAAAAAAAGGGTATTTGTGTGTTAGTGATTGAATTGCATGTCATGTGTGCATCCCATAATGGGGACAAGAGATGTCCCTCTTTCAAAGCTAGCTGTTGAAATATCATTGCCAATATGTCACCAATTTCAAAACTCCAGTGAGAAGAAAAAGAACTTTCTTTTTCAGTATTCAATTCTTAAATTTCAATAAAGAAGATAAGCTTGCCTATGTGTCCTAATCATTAAAATTCAAGCATCCATCTCCCGTCACTTTAGAGGATTGGCGATGCAAAGCTTCCCTCTCTCAAATTTCAATCATCTACTTAACTTTCTTTTATATTACCTAAATTTGAACCATATAGGTCCTTATAATATTTATAAATACTTAATTAAGTATCAACAATATAACGTTTATAGTCACTAAAATGTAATTTTTTTTATTAAACTTTATAAATTGAACGTTGTTGTGATTGTCGTAACATTTTAAATCAGAAATCCTCTGCACGTCTAAATCATCCATTGTTTGGTATTCCGGTCAGTCTTTTTCATCCTGAAGGACCTGAACCCTAATTTTTTTTTTCTAGGCTCCTCTGACCAGTAGCCAATTTCTCAATTTCCATAAATACGGGGATTTCACCGTTTCCTCTTCGCAAATAAAATTCACCATTTGCGGTAGGGTTTCCAAGTATAGGCTGTCGGCTGTTTCGAAGCTAGCGAATTGGTTTTCCTGGGTGATTTACATTTACCCTTGCATTTTTTTCTCGTTCACATGCCATTTTTGTTCCAGCATCAAATTTTTTCCAGCACGTATCTTTATTGTCCTCTTGTCTATGTTTCTAGGTCATCTCTATTTTCTTATTTAATAGAATTAATTATATTAAAATTCTAATATAGTTACAAATGATTTTGCAAAATATTTTTTTATAATTCAAATTACAGGTACGAAAAAATTATATTTATATAATTAACTACAAAATTAATTTTTTTATAAATGATTGTAAATTACATAATTATTCACAAATATCAATTATTTGCCAAATATGTTCATTTAAATCATTTTTCGAGGATATGAGTTTCCCTATTACGAAAGTGTGTTCTAACAGTCATAAAATTTGATAAAGATCTGATGCGTTGAGTAGAGTATTCAGCCTTCGCCTACTTCTGATGTTGATTTTGTCATTACGAAAATTTTCCGGTTGATAATGGAGATATCATCCGCTCATCTACTATTATCGTATTTTTTAATGAATTTTTTGTCTACTAAAAAATATTGATGTTTGATAAATACAAAATGAGTTTGAAAAATTCTAAATGCTCTTTTCACATTATTTTTATATCTCTCTTGACATTCAACGAATATTTTGTGCTTCAAAATTGATAGAACATTAATTGACTTAACAAGAATAACCCATTATGGATATAGGTCATCAATGATATAATATGGAATATCTTATTGATTGCCTTTGATGGTGTAGATTATATTATATTGATATTATTACATGTACTTAGTGTTCAAAATAAGACTTGTCAAATCCATAAATGACCCACTACAAATGGTCTAAAAAAAATCTCTTTTTTTCCACCCCTCCGAAAAAAGATATAGTATACCTCTCGCTGGCAGCAGTAAATTGATTAAGAAAGGACGGCCTTCGGAAAACTAGGCCATCTTCAATTTCCAGCTAACAACTGGAATGCTGATGGATGTATCCATGCAGCAAAAAAAAAAACCCATGTTCGGTCCTTATCTCTTGAACAGATGATGGTCCCCTTCAGTTTGGTTGAAACTATCTATCACCGGATTTTTTCAGTTGATTAATATAGTTGCAAAACTTTAATCTTAATTATTTAAGACTAATGTGTTCACATTAAAACAAAGATTTTAGTACTCACGGCTAATGTTTACTCTGAGATAAAATCATAAAATGAAGTCTTTCTTGATCTTACTTTAAGCTTTTGTTTCTTTATAAGTAAAGTTGATGGTATTCATCTTGAGATAACTAATATGTACGTGTCACCTGACTTTGTATAAGTTAATAGTTTGATTCTTGAAAACAAATAAATATTTTTTTTTTCAATTTTTTTACCAATTTTTAAATTTTTTTATCCATTTGAAATATGTATTGATCTGATTAGTATACTAGGATAAATGGTGGTGAGGAGGAATGAAATGGGAGAAGGAGAAGTGTCAATTAGTTCCTCAGCACTATCGATTAATAAGAGCCACGCCAGCCAATTGCAGAGGAGCTTCAATAAAAGCCAGAATCTGTAACTGAAACCCTCCCCTTTTGATAAGATCCATATATGCATCACCACCACCGTATTATATCCTTGTGTCACATCTACGCCCATTAGCTATTACCTTTTTCGGCTGCCTTTCAATTTATATATTCCACTTTTTTTTATAACTAACCATTTATAATGTTATTTTTTTAAACGATTTATAATATTATTGTTTGACATAATGTTTTGAATTACATCTTGTATTTAGGATTAAATTTTTTTCCTAAATCAAGCAACCAGGAACATGCGTTGCATTTGGGAAGTTGAAAGTTGGTGGATCATCATTAATTCGAGTACCACCTTCAAAAATATGGGTGCCTAACAGTAACACTTTTCAAAATCTCCATAATAATTTTATTCGGTCCCAACCACTAAATTGAGATTTGACTCAAAATATATCGAGAAGTAATAATAGACGCATAAAAAAAGTATAGATTCAAATGGTGACAATAGACTCTAAATTCCATGTCCAAATTTCGAGAAATAACTTAAAAGGGAAGATAAGTAGTTTAAGATGCATGGTTGATCATCATCCATCATTTTAAATTCTCCATAAATCAATCACAAAGGTGACATGAGAGTGAAATGTCCTTTGTCTTCAAGTATGATGCAATTGCAGAAATTTGAGTTTGCAGATAAGAAAGCGATATGGCTGGTCTAGGGCCACCCACGAGTAATGAACCAAACTTTTTGTACGGACGAATTCGGTTGGATCTCATCTGGCCCAATATGTTATCGAAATCTGTAATAATTTTAAGGTGGTCATAATGGTCCATCTAGCAATATACCAACAACTAATTTTTCAATATAATCATTGACTTTTATTTGGTAATTCTAATCATTAAATATAGCAAATCATAATACCAAACATCGTAAAATTTTCCAGGTCAAGTCTCCTACACGTGCTTCATGTGAAAAATCAGATATCTCGCATCGGAGCTCTTTGGTTGAAGTACTCTACATAGATAGACAACAAAACTACAGGCCCAGTTTGTACGGTAATTGGGCCCACAACAAAGGGGCCCTGGGCCACAAAGCCTCACCTCAGTGGTTAATGCAGCATTTTTAAGTTGCAGCAGCCTCCAATAATTCTAAACATCACCTGATAGAAGGGCCAAACGACATACAGATGGGAGGATTCACTCTCAGCACAGAGAGGATTGCTGATGGTATTGTCCAAATCCCGTCACCGCATATCAGACCCGAAGCAACTGCGGCAGAATAGTCGTTTGCGTCCTTCCGGTTTACTCGCTCCCACACGTACAATATGACCGATCCAACAAACATGTCTATGGCGAAGTAGGCTCCAATGTAGAATGGTACTGCCATGGCCATCGGGATTGGGATTAGTCTCGACACCTTCTTGGGAGTTATGTCTCTCAAGAGATTTATAATCAAAGCTGCTGCGAAGGAACCATAGCACATGCCAAGGCAATGTCTTGGCAGCACCGAGAACCCCTGAACTCCTAAGATGGCCATTTGCCTGAAGATTACAGCGTAAGGAGCTTTGTATGGACCATCTGGTGCGCCTATATCGAAAGCAGTCCAGTATAACCAGAATGTGAGAGGGGCGATGATGCAACCCAGCACCGTTCCAAGCGTCTGGCTCAGGAACATTGCTTTTGATGATGTTAAAGTAAGGTAACCCGTCTTGAAATCCTGCATGAGATCAGCGGCTGTAGAGACGATGGTCATCATTAGCCCGCTTGCTGCTAAGCCAGCAACTACTCCTCCATCAGTTCCAACTAATGAAGCGATCATGAATAGGCCAATCTTTCCGTAGGTTGTCACCAAGCTGCAGTCTGTTAGTCCGGTTCCGTACGCGTTGCAGAAGGCAAGGACAGGGGCGAAAATATACGAGGCAAGAACCAGGTACCACTTTAAGGCTGGGAATATGAGTGGAACAACTACTGTAGAGATGGCAGCAAGTGACAGATATCCAGCAGCTGCAAGCCAGGTAGATATATTGTCCTTCAAGAAGGCCAGGTCCATTTTTGCCTGTTCTATCAGCACATCCGAAGTTCCATCATCTGCTAAGACAGATGGATTTAATCAATGATGCTGTCCCGACGAAGTTCCTTGTGGACAAGAACTAAATTGCAGGTGGGTTGAATGCATCCAGAAGGTGAATCGAAACAAACTTTACCTTGAAACTCGCTGGGAGTAGTAAGTTCTTTGTGCTTGCTGATTCTTCTGTTGCACATATCCCTGTTAGTCATGATAATTATCTTAATCAAATTGTACAGACCATCTCCCAGGACAAGCGAAATAGCTATAAAGACCTGAAAAGATCATCCAAAGCTATAAAAAAGACAATAACGAAGCACATGGGACATAATTTAACTTTGAGATGAATGTGACACTAGACATAATTATCCCCGATACTTCAAATTAATAATGTGGTTAGCAAAGCTAGAATTACTGAAACAGGCATTACCTTGTATCCAGACAGACCCTTGAAATCATTGCTGTCCAGATTAGCTGGATACCAGTCCCCGGCTTGTCGGGAAATGAAGGGCCAGAGGAAGCCCCAGGAGATGATTGCGCCTAGAAGAAGAGAGCAAGTGACTATGCGTGGACAAATTAGACCACAGCCAACATATGTTGCATTGAAGTCAAAATAGAACCTGCCAAAACCAAGCCAAGTAAACCAAGTTAATAGCTTGAACCGAGATCTAACACTTAGTCCCCTAGCCATGGAAGGAAAAACTGCTAACGTGTTTCTGAATAAAGGCAGGCCAAGACTGGGAAGATGATCAAATCCGCATGCATCTCCGATGCCACTAAAGAACCATTTAAAGCAGCTCCAAGCAAAGCTCATGCTCAAGTACTTCCCCAGGCACCTAACTTGCTTCCTGCGAAAAGACAGAGCTATATGAATTGCACATTGATTCACCAACATGATTACTTTCAACTAAAACTAAAATTTGGCGAATTTCAAGAAGCAAAGATTCCGAAAACAAACGTAACCCGTCGATTCACACAGGATAGATACATTGTTGAAGATTGAAGCCCAATTACATCCAATTGAAATCCTATTACAGCCTAGAAGTCAGAATTACAGATTGGCTGCAATTAGGCGGATTCAATTTACTGCAAGTACGGAGATTCCTCTCCAGTTGAGCCACGATTCCAGCCCATCAATTTCCCAAATCTTCACCAACGGCTCCTACCTTATCTAATTGAAGAATCCAGCTCCAATTGCGTCGATTGCTTTCCTTAATCTGATCCGATCGCACAGCTGCCTCCTCGACATGCCAATTCCAAAATTAGTTCTTACCTTCTGTTCTTTAGTGAAATTGATCTTGTAATTACTCAATTAGTCGTGCATACAATCCCTGTAACTACTCCATTATCAATAAGATTGAATCTCTTTTTCATAACATATACTCACCCTGCGAGCTCGGCTCCTGTGTTTGTGTGGAAGCTATTGATCAGCATTCCAGTAGCTGTCCCGCTGGGATATGTAAGCTTATAGTCCACCACCATAATCTATAACGTAAGCACGGTGAGAACGACGAAAACGAAAAGAAACTCGGTAACCACATGCCGGAAACTATACAATGTAGGTATGCAAAACCACATTCCAGAAAGAATAACAGCCACACTGGTCGAAACAGAAAGTAGTGGTCTCAACACACACTTACTACCTTTAAATTAATGTGAAACTCAGATCGAAGTACGAACTTTACAAGTGAAACGAGGATAAGGACAGACCTTCCGAAGAGGAAGGATGCAAAAGAGGCCGAGGAAGCTAACAACGAACAGGAAGCCGATGATCCACCCCAGCCCGGGATTCTTAACGTCCTCAGCTCGGTTTCCCGGGTATTCTGGTCCAACCAACTGGTAACTCCTCTCGTCCATTGCCAGCAGGTACGATCCAAACCCTCCTGAAAAAAACAAAAGAATTTCATTTGCAAACAAACCTCTCCGTTTCTAGTTGTTTAAATAACAAGCAACTCATTTCACAATCCACGATTTTAGTATAAGAGCGGGTTGATCCCGTGTTCATTGTTGTGGTTGCACGACCCGAAAAAAGAGCTACTAACCGCTAAAAGCGAGGCCGTAGCAAGCGACGACGCAGGTCTGGACGACGGTATTCTCCTGCTTGGTGAAGGGAGAGACGACGAAGCCGAGGCGGGAGAGGAAGCCGGTCCAAGACTTGAGAAAGAAGAAACCCATGAGACCGGCGGCGACGTTGAGGGAAGGGAGGACGCCGACGGTGAGGTTGAGCTTGTGTGTGATCACGCAGAAGAGTGTCCCAAGCACCACGCTCGCCGCCACCCCTCTCATCGTGATCTGGGCCGCCGCCGCTTCTTCTTCCACCAGCAACGCCTCTGATGATGTTTCTTCCTCCAATTCCGACATCTTAGGCTCTGTTCTGTTCTGTCTTTTTTTTCTTCTTCTTTCTGAGCTTGGGCTTTGACTTTTATTTTTCTTTGTCTTTTATTTTTCGATTTTTATTGTTGTGTTGTGTATCCAGAGAATAGCGACTTGGCTGGCCTACCCACTAGATTTTGACTGACTATTGGAAACGACAGAGACCCCAACAACAACCTACCACTTTCAGCAAACCTTATTGACTAATAATAATTTCTTAGCCTGGAGTCGGCGGATTTTTTTTATTTTTAGTTCATTGTTCATCAAAAATAATAAAATAGTACCCAAGAAAAAAAATTACAACTTTGATGTCCGCGGGAGACTTCCGGAAAATCTTCCCGTCTTTTGATCCAAAAGACGAGTAAATTTTCCGTCATTTTTCATGACCAAGTGATAGAAAAAAAATTACAAGTTTGGTGGTCACGGAAAGCGTCGGAAAATTTACCTGTCTTTTAGTCCAAGAGACGGGAAAATTTCTAGGAAGTTCCCCGTAGACACCAAATTTGTAATTTTATTTCTTGGGGTACTATTTTAAGATTTTTTGATGAACAGTGACACTGAAAAGAAAAAAAATCCCAGCATGCAGGGGATGACATTTCCACAAAACTAATTAGCAAGCTAAATTTTCGTTCGCTAATATAATTAACAAAGACAATTGTTCCACCAAGAACAGTCATGCAATACCAGTGATATTAAATATTTGTATGAGTTAACATAGCAATATCCGATCCCTCATTTTTTTCAATTCTCTTGGGATAATATGCCTTATTTTTTTTGGGTAAGAAACGTGGGCTAAAGGCGCCCCTGCATAAACAAACTTAAAGTCTTATTACACATAGTTCGTACTATCATACTGCAACAAAGGAGAACATCCATCAGGGGGTAGCTCTAAGACATGCAAACCCCTCGATGTGCCAATACCATAGTTTGCAAGCCAATCGGCTGCTCTATTAGCATTGCGGCTGCAATTTACGATCTCGATGTGCCCATGACGGTGTATGAGGTCCTTACTTTTACTCACGAGGACGGTGAGTGGATTACCACTTGTTACCCCCTCGGTTATATACTCGAAGGCTGTCCTCGAGTCAACCTCCAATTGAACAGGCTTGAAGTTCCCTGCTTCCACTAGTTGTAGGCCTCGCCATATTCCCCTTCTGCAGTGATGGCGTTGCAGTGACCCACATTCTGAGTAAAACCCATGCACCATTTACCAGTTGGGATAATATGCCTTATTGACTAATTACCCGGTAGCGGTAAGCAATGTTTGAATGTCATATGGATATACCCAAATAATAATTCATTATAGAGACTTGTAAAAAAATCGTAATAGAGACCGTTTGAAAGACAGAATTGCGAATATTGGGGAATCGTGATCCATCATGATTCTCTCCTTATTTGTTTCTGGTGTCCCACAGGACAGAACATGCAAGTACGGGGAGTGGGACCAAAGACCAGACTGTACAGTACATACAAAATCCAACAAAGAGACAGGCAGTTGAGAAACAAGAACGCATTGCAAATATGGTTGGTACAACCACAACAACATGGACTTCAAAAGGAGCGAGGAGTAGGACTTCAGCTAGAAGGACCGAATGACATGCACATTGGTGGATTGATCTTAAAAATGGCGAGAAGGGCTGACGGGATCGTCCAAATCCCGTCGCTACATATCAACCCCGATGCGACTGCTCCTGCGTAATCCTCTGCGTTCTTCTGATCCCGTCGTTCCCATATGAACAGGATCACCATCCCTACGAACATGTCTATCGCAAAGTAGGCTCCAATGTAGAAAGGGAGAGCCAATGCCATCGGGATAGGAATGTACTGTGACACCTTCTCAGGGGTTACATCTCGCAGGAGGTTTATAACGAGGGCAGCGATGAAGAATCCGTAGCACATGGCCAGGCAATGCTTTGGCAGCTCAGAGAAGCCCTCGACACCCAATATTGCCATTTCCTGGAATATGACAGCGTAGGGAGCTTTGTATGGGCCATTGGGGTCTCCAACATCAAAGGCAGTCCAGTAGAGCCAGAACGTCAGAGGGGCAATAACACAGCCCATTGCTGTACCTATCAACTGGGTCACGAACATTGATTTGGCTGATGACAGAGTGAGGTAACCTGTCTTGAAATCTTGCATGAGATCGGCCGCTGTAGAGACAATGGACATCATCACATCGCAAGCTCCTAGCCCTGCAACAACTCCACCATCGGTACCAACGATAGATGCAAAGAAGAAGAGGCCAATCTTCCCGTAGGTTGATGCTAAACTCCAGTCAGTTAGCCCGGTCCCATACGAGTTGCAGAAGGCCAGAGCAGGGGCAAGAATGTAGGATCCAAGAACCAAGTACCACCTTAAAGGTGGAAATATGAGAGGAATAGTTCCTATTGATATAGCAGCTAGTCCCACATATCCAGATGCCGCTAACCAAGTGGGGATTCTGTCTCTCAAAAACACCTCGTCTCTTCTTTTCTGCTCAAGCAGCAGTTTCGAAGTCTCTGCATCTGCAATATCAAACACTTCCAACAAATCAGTTGAAAGCACACGAAAGAACTCATCTAAAGGCTGAGAGACTTCCTAAAATCATCGACACAATCACCAACCTACATATCCTGATATATATGGATCATAATGAACCACAGTTACCTTGAGCAACTTTAAACAAATTTGAGATGATACTGATTATTCCAGTAATGATTACTCTTTTCATAGTCAAAATAATATCAGACTAGGCCAAACTATAAGCCCAAAAGGCATACTTAAATTAACTGGTTCACTACAAGGGATGGTCGGTATCCGATATCTTACTTGCGCTCTCTTCGAAAATAGGAAGGTTAGTATGCTTGGAGCTATTGTTGCAAATTTCCTTGATGGTCACACCAATTATCTTGATCAAGTTGTACAATCCATCCCCAAGGATAAGGGCAATAGCTATAAAGACCTGGAAATATCACGAAATGTCTCGATGTCAGTTCCCACAATCTACTACTACCTAAGCAAGAATTCTACAGAGACATGATTAGGATATCAGTTCAAAACAAATACTGTAGAAGACAGTACATGAATCTGAGGAATCGAGAAAGTGCACGGTATATGATTATATGATGGATACAAGAAAAACCAAATTGTCTTTGAAGTGGTACGAGGCAAAATCTTGAAGTACCTTGTAACCGTAAAGACCCTTGAAATCGTTACTGCCAAGATCAGCTGGATACCAGTCCCTAGCATAACCACCAATAATAGGCCAAAGAAAACCCCAAGAGATTATCGCCCCCAGAAGAACAGAGCAGTTGACAATATGAGGACAGATAAGACCACATCCTACATAGGTAGGACTGAAGTCGAAATAAAACCTGTGCCAAAGGAACCATATTCACGAAACTGGTTAATTAGCCACATAAACCAACATTTATGATGAGTGCACATAAAAAGAAGAGGTCAATTAGATTACGTGTTTTTATATAGTGCCAAACCAAGGGTGGGAAAGTTATCGAATCCACATGAGTCTCCAATGCCACTGAAGAACCACTTGAAGCAACTCCAGACCAAACTTATGCTCAAGTACTTTCCCAGACATTTTACTTGCTTCCTGTCAAGAAAGAATAACAATTCAACTGTATCAAGCACCACGAAGTCAATTCACATGATTAGGAGCATTACCACGGAAACAAAAGAGCTCCAACAAATTATATTCGACAGCCACTTACCCTGCAAGCTCAGCTCCGGAATTTGTGTGGAAGCTGTTGATCAACATAGCAGTAGCCGTCCCACTTGGATAAGTCAGTTTGTAGTCTATCACCATCACCTGCAAATGCAAAAAAAATTAGCCAATCCAAACCGTCAAACTACTACTTCACAACATCATTCAAACAGCAGCAAAGAGGACCAACACTCGACCTTGCGAAGCGGGGTGAGACTAAACAGTCCCAGAAAGCTAATAACGAACAAGAAGCCAATCATCCACCACAGCCCTGGGTTCTTAACATCCTCGGCCTGGTTCCCGGGGTAATCGGTGCCAATCAGCTTATAGGTTCTCTCGTCCATCGCAAGCAAGTACGAGCCAAACCCCCCTGCATCATCCCATGCCGATTCATATCACTCGAGTGCCAAAAACATAATCTTCTCAACTAAACGGCAGCGCTTCAGTTTTCCTTATTTTCTTTTTCTGTTCGGGGCCAAGGAAATAAGATGACAAGGAAAGTGACATCTGTTTGAACTGAACCCTGTCTAAGAAGTCAATCTTCTGAGAAATAAAATTCCCAAGTTTTAGTCATAAGCTTCATTCTGTTTCCACAGTGACACAATTCAAAAGTTATAATTGAACCTTTATGAAGTCAAATGATTTGAAAAAGAATTTTCAAAGCGAAGTTGAAGTCATGACATGACAGTTGTGTCTATTGTCTAACTAATTTCGTCTAGAAAACAGAATTCCATTCCTACTCGGGGAATTAGAATTCATTTATAAAAACATTGGAACCTTAACGAATAATAAAAATAAGTCACACGAATCCCAAAGTTGTAACTAAAAATACTATCGAAAACAGAAAATGGATTTCGAATCCAAATCCGAATCCAAATCGGAATCCATTACCGCTGAAGGCAAGGCCGTAGCAGGCGACGACGCACGTCTGGATGACGGTGTTCTCCTGCTTCATAAATGGCTTGGCGGAGAATCTGAGGCGATCGAGGAAGGTCGTCCACGACTTGACGAGGAAGAACCCTAGCAGCCCGGCGGCCACGTTCAGGGACGGAATGGTTCCGACGGTTAGGTTGAGCTTGTGCGTTATTATGCAGAACAGCGTCCCCAGCACCGCGCTCACCCCTAGTCCCCTCATCGTTATCTGCTCCCTCCATTCTGGCACGTGTTCTTCTTCCTCCTCCGCCGGTGCCAGAGATTCT
>SOPF01028355.1:0-15928 GCA_012979155.1 Hypericum perforatum | reverse complement strand
AGATTCTTTCTTCCCGCTCCCGTCGCCGGTCGCCGGCGGGATCAGCGGCTCCGATATCTCCGTTCCCATTGTGGTCTGATGGATTCGTGATCTTGGAATCTTTGGTTCTACCTACTGTTTATATAGACGAATGGGCGAAGAGAGGGAACGGCAGTTAGAAGAGAGAGAAGAGAGTAAGTTATTTTATTATTTGTATTTTTTTTATGGTTTGTGATTTTTTGTATTTGTTTGTTTGTTTGGGATGGGGAAGGAGATGAGTTTTGATTGGGTGTGGGGAAGGTCGGAGAGTTTATGGTGGGAGGCTAGGATGTGGTTAAACTGCTAGCTAGCTCCCAAAAGTTTTAGGAAATTCACTGGTGGCTCTTGAAATTTAAATCCCAATAAATAGTGCAATAAATTTGAGCTACTAATCAAAATCTTTTGTTCATAGTTTGCACTTTCATAATGTTGTATATTTTTTTATTATCTGTTGCTTCTCTCATACCATGTAGTAATTATTGCATCAAAATTTTCGGAAATTAATAAATTGTGAAAAAAGAAAGAAACTGATTGTACTCAGTTTTAGAGTAGTTTGTCAGTGGTGAGTTGAGAGCGAGTGCTATTTGTAAAAACTAGTTGAGGTATTTCGTAAATAAAAATAACCACAAGTATCGGAGTGTTATTATTCCTCTGGATCCACGTGAAAGGGATGGGAGGGCCCGGCTGCTCATCTGCATCGGTATGAGCGCCGGAACTTGGGAGTGAAAATATTAACTTCCATGCAAATATATATGTAAACAAACTATATAAATCAAACTACGTGAACCATTCGAAGTTTCGAACGTATATAAATAAATTATTTGAATATTTATGATAATCAGAATAAAATTATTTGAATGTACATAAAAACAAATCATCGCTTAAAAAAAAATTTAAACACAGAGAATAGTCCTTGTACAAAATACAACAGCGTGACTTAAATCATCCATAAGAGTCTTAACTAGGCAATTTCATTACAGTGGGATTTTCTGACCACGAAAAGTTTGGACGTACTATAATTATTACGCAGATGTCGTTATTTTGGTTTTTTTCAAGACGTAAAGCTATTACCATCTGTAGCGTCAAGGATGGTGCCGTCTATAATCTTTCTCCGAGTTGCGTATAATTTAGATAATTAAATGTGCGTTAACCTAACCATGCTTTACGTGTTGCAGTGATTTTTTTAAAAAAAAATTCTGAATTCAAGTTATTAATAACAATATTGATTCATTAAACGTTTATTATGATTTTTTTCCTCAGGGCTTAATCTATATTGCAATTAGAGAAAGTTATCCGCTCCTATGCCCAAATATTGGCCCATTTGACATAAAATTAAATTGCTATTGTCTTTTAGGTACCATAATTAACGTAAGGACAAAACAAAGAGGGAGACATTTAATGGCTATGGCACCTCGAGTTTCAGAATGGATTGGATAACGAGGTGCGGTGAAATTTATGGCTCATCGGAAAATGAAATATGATTTATTATCTGATAAAAGATTGCGGCCGTCTCGTGTCAGTGATTCCGACGGTTCATAGACAGGCCGGAAACTGGAAAGTATCGTTTGGGCCTAGAAAGTGCAAAAACCAAAGCCCATCAACATTCGATCTTCAATGATCACAGGCCGACCGTTGGTGCATTTACTTTAGGAGTCGCTAAATGGGCCCACGTTGATTCGGAATTCGCAAGAAACCAACGGGGAGAGACCGACCAGACCGACACCCGGTACTCGTGGAGCCAATAATAATTCACAGACAATTAGTCTGTCTTGAAGTGTATCTAAATTTGCATGAAATTTAGTCTCCACTGTTGTACTCGTCTGCTCAATAATAATTTACTGGAGATATTTGCATTATCGATGTGCTTTTCTCCTATTACGATTTTTGTTTTTCCGCAATTTTCTTTATTGAGATCAAAAATTGCAACAACAAATTCGAGAAAAAAGACTTCATTTCCAAGGTCAATAATAATAAAGAAGTGTTGCACAATCCTCTAATTAGGAGCTCAAACTATGAGCAGCATACTTGTTTATGCTATTATACATTTATCTTTCATATTTATATAAAAACTTGACCCTAATAAATTTTAAACAAATACGTCACCGACTTCATTATTCTAAATGTGAAATTTCTCAAAACTTTGAGCCATTTCAAGACAATTCTCACGTTCATCATCGCGTCCACACGTGAAAATCACATGGTCACCATCAAAAAAAGGTCCAAGCAGATAGATAGATACCAACAACTCAACTGGCCCATACCCGACCAGGTGACACACAAATACGCTAATCTTGTGCTTGTTTCTCCAACAAAAGTGCAAATATTTCGTTGTGTTGCTGCTCGTTTGGTAGCTGAAAATGTGAGATCCCTATAGACACCCACCTCATCCCCTACTAGTAAAGAGGTTAATAGACTTGAGCAAATTTGTCTCCACTAAATTATGCTCTCTTAATAATGGATCCTGAGACATGATCGCTATCGAACATGATCAGTTAATGTCACTAATCTTGTCACGTCATTAGAAACCCACATCACCAATCTATGAGCTAAACTACAGAAAGTAGAAGCTAAACAAAATAAATACCTGTTAGGACAGAGGATCTTATGGCATTAATTTCAACCGGCAAAGAACTGTGTGTGACAAATGCGGGTACTTAAGTAGTCTCATCTAACAAATCCATTGAACGTTGTTCACTATAACCAAGTGATTAGGGCAATTTCTACTACCTAAACCACACAAGCTTGTGATCTAGTTCTCAACCGCATAAGAAAACCCGACTCGGACACATAAGCATCATCAACAATAATAACAGAAATGACACTGCTCGGCGATTTCACTTTAATGGCAATAAGAGAAAGAAAATAAAAACAAAATTCCTTACTAAAAGTAGTGTGTTATCGTGAGCTCTCTAAGCATGGTTGCCTGCTCAAATAAGCCATACAAGTGAGAGATTATTTTCTACCTTACGAATATCCAACACCACAATGGTCCAGCAAAATTACAACTTCCTCAATAAAGCAGGACCTGCCAAGTCGAACCAATGCAGATATTACAAAGTCATCGTCCCAATGCGAGCGATAAAGATACTTTCCTTGACCCTACTTGTAGCGGTTCCCCGATGCACAAGAGGTGCGATACAATGCGCGCGCTAAGCGGTAACACATAGCTTGATGGCATGCACCAGCCTGTTGTTACCTTGCTAGGTAATTCATTTACCAAAACAGCCAGCCATATCAAGCACACAATGCAAGTCTTTTACACCTAACTAGCCGGTCTTGTAATAACCACTCCCCTTATTCTTCCACTTGATTTGATCTTGACAAAGGACAGCCAACCCGAAAGCTTCTTGTACTTATCCTAGTGTCTCCCTACCACATCCATCTTGTGACCCTTCCTGTGACCACTTGCTGACAACTCATCATTAAACAATTAGGAAGATCCTTATTCCTTTGAACCCTAGTCTCAATTTTCCTGATAAGAAGCATCATCATAAATTAAGTTCTGAGGAACCATATGACATTCACAGCAATCTAATTCATCAAAGATGGGGGTGACGATTTCACACTATTCCGAATCTGCTCAGACCATTTATTTTTCACCTATCCTTTCTCTCCAAATTAACATCTTTCGTTTTTCATTATTGCAGTTACTAGGTTGGATGCACAAGAAATCGAAGGGAGGAACAAGCAACGAGCAACACAAGGACTTCAAAGCAGGTATTTTCCTACAAATAATTATAACCTTGAAGAGAAAAGCTATATGGCTCTTCCTGAAAGGTTTAAATCACACCAAGGAGAATTATAACTCTTCCATTTCTCCAGTTGCACCCTAATTGTTTAAAATTCTCCACCTTCAGGAAATCTTTGTACCTGTATCTCAGCTCAGTCAACTATTGATGATTATATTCCTGAGAAAGATCCAAGCTATGTCTCCATAGATGGATCTGGACTGTTCCAGTCTGGAATGGGAATAGAAAGAGTTCATGAAGCTTACAAGGACATGGCATCTATCATGAACTCTGATCTTTTCCATGGTTTCCTTACCATTGGGACTCTTGGTCTGGAACCAATCACTCGGCCAGCGACACCAACACTCCCTGTCTCTTCACAGGCCACAGAAGATAAAGCAGACGTGACAGAGAATGAACTGAAGCTCATCGGCGAAGAACTAGAGAAGTTCCTGGAGGCAGAAGCAGAAGACGAAGCTAATGGTGAATCATTGGGAAGGATCAGCTATGTCAGTGATATCACACTAAGCGACATTAAAGAGGGAGGATGCAATATTGAAGATTCTGAAGAGACTTCAATGTTTCCCCTTCAAGGGTATTTATTTGGGACTCAGGTAGAAGTTCCGGAGACGGCAACCCGAAAGGAAAAGGTGACACTCGGGGAGATGTTTCAGAGGACCAAAAGAATAGATGAAGAAACTTCAACAGGAGACTGGGATAAGAAGGAGAAGAAAGCCAAGCGAGTGGAAGAATCCACCAAACACTTCTTCAAAACTGTGCTCAAAAAGTTCCCTTCAGGAATAACCAGAAAAAGGCTCAACAAGGTCCAGTTCCTGCATCGAGAATTCGTAAACAAAAAAAACGAGTTTTTATTATACCTTCTATCAAATTTGGATGATCATTAAGATCATCTAATTGTTGAATATCATATGAAATAATCTCCGAGTAGTTAATTATTGCAACATTCTAATTGATGAAGCGAGAGATTGTTTAATGTGCGTGCAGGTCCTGAAAATGTTCAGCAGAAAAGTCCACCCTGAAAATCTCGAGGAAAAGAAGACCCCGCGTGATGATGACCACGCCCCAAACCTTCCACAGCAAGATGGACAAACAAAAGACCTCTTTACAGGTTTCAAGTCGACCGAAAATGTCTACCCTTATGAGGAAAAGGTAGAAGTCCTCCAATATCGTCCAAGTGGAGATAACTCCAGCAGATATCGAGAGTACTGGGTCAAAACGGATGCAAACTGTAAGGACCAAATTCATTGACATGCAAGAGAAACAAGATAGTTAGAGTAGATATGTTCTGCCCATAGTTGTACCTGACATTAATTTTTTTTTTTGGCATCACAGATTTGGTGCTGGAGCTGTAGCAGTGGAGCTACTACAATTATGCTTGTCTTCCAAGATATGTGATACTTATTGTAAGCAATCAAATTGTGATTGAGGAATGAAGGTTTTAAAGTGCATTGAGTGCATGTATTGTCCGTCTATGTAAAGACGTATCTGCAAATGTTTGCTTGTCTTGTAACTTGGATAATCGCAAAACATAATTTGTTTTGTGGCCGAAAATTAATTCGCAAATTTGCCAAACCAATTTTATTAAAAAAATTCATAATTTGTTGTTCAATTATTCTATTGATATGATTTAAAATTTTAAAAAATATAGATCTAGATTTACAACTTTCTATTTTTACATTTTCTATATTCAATGTAAAATAAAGTCAAAATTGAATTGAAAAATTTGTCAGCTCATATTTTCTTTATTAAGCAGAAAAAATTGAGTTAGAAATACGACCTATGAGATTAGTTTTTGTTCTATTTAATATTATTTTTGGCATAAAATAAAGACATCCACAAAATAAAATACCAAATGTTTATCTTAGTTTTTATAACTTTTAGTTTTTTTACTTAGCTTTATTTTTCATGAAGTCTTTTTAAGTCATTTTCTTTTTTCTCTCTCCTATTTTTTCAATAAAATTTTTGCTCTTCGGATAATTTTTTTCTTTTCTACTAATTCTAATCTTGTTATTATTTTCATTTTTCTCACATTCATTTTTTCTCCCCTTTTGTTCAATGGCTCTTGAGATGACCACTCTAGACATTTTTCATGAAATCTTTAGTTTTTAAGTTTTTTTTTCTCTCCTATTTTTTCAATAAAGTTTTTTTCTTTCGGTATTATTTTTTTTCTAGCAATTCTAATCTTATTCTTATATTCGTTTTTCTTACATTCATTTTTTTCTTTCCATTTTGTTCAATTGCTCTTGGGATGAACAATCTAGACATATTCTAAGTTTGTTTTAACGTTCTAATATATTTTTTCCATAATATGGACAAAACAGTTATATTTGTTTGGAAGATCATAAGTGAGCGTCTGATGGAAATGGATAAAAATGTGGAACATAATCATAATTCTACCTGATAATTCTTGAAGTCGGTTTTCCTGAGAAAAAAAAGAGGGGAACTCGCAGTTGCAAAACAAAGCGGTTGATAGCTCTAACAAAGTCGGAGTGGATCCGAGGCCACCACGCGCTTGCCTGGAGACCGTCGACGCCGTAGCCAGTAAGGGATTGGACATTAAAACAGCGGTCCTCATCCCGGGGGTGGAAGACAAGAGATTACACTGTTCCCGGCAACAGGTCCCAACCAAGCTGCCTTTGGTGTGTGATATTGTTGGGTGGCGGAACCGATTTTAGAGAGAGAGAGAGAGACCAACGGTCATTTTTTCTCTGGTTCATGGTGGGCTTTCCAGTTGCCACAGTTTGGGCTGACCATATCTGGGCTGAGGCCTAAAAGAAATGAGCACGAGCCACGACGTGACTGGTGGGCCTGGCTTTTGCTATAACACTAATAATTTTACGTTGTCAACTCCTGTCAGTTTGGTCAATTGCTTGTGATTACTATACTATGTGTAACATTTTGGTAAGAAAAAAAAAGTTTTGGTTAGACTATGAGTTTCATATAGACTCGATTTTATCAATAATTACTGTAGTTGCGTTGTTCTACATTAATTAATTAAGAAGTTTTGAAGTTTTGAATTTAAACTTTTGAGAACAAAAAAAAAATCATGTTAAATATTGTTGGACAAAATTAAAGGTATCCACAAAAGATGCACGAAACCCAATTACGTATTTTCTTCAACCAGCCCAGATAAGATTACCATGATCTCAAACATACGTGGCAAAAAATGGAAATTCTCATGAATATTATGAAGCAAATACGTAAAATTTCTCGCTAACTTCGTTTTTCCTTTATCTATTAGAGTTCTTCTCGGATGGTGTTCAACATATTGAAATTTTGCACACCATCTCCTTCCCATGTTTTTTTTAAAAGGACTTTCTTACCATTATTTTACGAATAGTTTTGATAACTATTAATCCTATTTTATTGATCATCAAATCTCTCATCACAATACTAACGTTTGGTGAATATGATGACAACGGATCTTAATTCCTTTTCAAGAAGTCAGAGTTTAGAACCCCACACTTGGGAATAGGAAAAAATTTTGCTTGGTAAAAAAACAAAACCCAAAATCGTCTAAAATTCCTAAATTTTTTAGTCCAATAAACTAAACTTAAAATTTAACAAAAAAATCTCTAATCACGGTCCTTTGACCCGATAGTATAAGCTCGTGTAAGACCCAGGACAGTATACCAAACCATATTTAAATATGTACCATATTAGAACTTTCTGGAGCGATTGAAGATAATATAATAGTAGCTTTTTTAAACCCCTCCTTAAGTTCCCGATAATTTCTCGTGAAAATCATACGAACCAGACATGGAAATTGATCCCGGGACACAACAAATGTGACTGACCACAGTCTTTACGACACCAGTCAACAAATTGAAGAGAAATTCTCAAGTCGATTAGCGATTGACCCTTAAAAATTTCACACATTTGGTTGCTTTTAACTACCAACTTGTCTTTTTCAGTTTGACTATGACCATTTTGACTTTCTCGAGAGTCCAAGTCTTTAGTGTCTTTTTAAATATGGAGTCTTTTATTTTATTTCGTGGGAAACCGCGTATTAGATGGATAGGAAATTGCATGTGAATTACGTGGAATTTAGTTCTTGACATGGCAGTCCATTTTTTTTAAAATATTTTGTGGGGGTTGTTCCAGCAACTCAAATGGGAACGTAACTAGTTTTGTTTGGGTCGGGAAGTCGTATATCAGGTTCCAGAAACCAAATGGAAGCTCGCTTGCGCGCCACTCTACGCTCAAGTTCGGTTGGTGGGTCAAACTTCAAAACCAAATTTCCATATAGATAAACTCATATCTATGTTGCATAATATACCACAGTAGAAGCTATCTGTTTAAATTAATTACTTATATATATTTATAAAATTTAAATCCAAAATTTAAATGTATATAAATTTGTTATCACTTTATCGACATGTGCTAAACCGACTGACTAATGGATCCGTTGGTCGAATAAATCAGACCGGTCCTTTTCACTTCCTCTTCTGTTAAATGAATTACTATTTCTCATAAATGAGATCTCATGGGAGTTCATACTCAGACATGCACCTGCTTGGTACAAAGATGCGAGATAACTCTAATTTGATTGTTTCAGCAGTATACAAAGACACTGCAATTTTTTACTTTGATTAGATTATGGTTTATACACTACTACCTTAAAGTTTTTAATTTATGATTAGATGTTACAAAAGTTATTTGAGTGATAACTAAGGAATATGTGTGAACTCCGGTTGCAATGTTAATTTAATCTATGTGACATTCTGTCTTATAAATCATATTTATGTGATATGTCACTTCACTAATTCAAAATATAAGAAATGTTTGATAATATTTAGTAGTACATCAAAAAGCAGAACCACATAGTACTAAAATATAATTTAATCTTTTACTTTTAACTTGACATTTATCCGTGGGGAAGACATTCCCTAAAAAAAACCATTAGCGAAGACACGCAAAGAAAAAAAGAGCAGCCTGGGAAGTGGAAACCATCGCACTCGCGAAATGGCAGACAACTCTTAACTCTACTCATCATAGGCGAAATACTCAAAATGATTGCTCTTTGGAAATTAATTTCGCCTATGATGTTGGTTTCGCAATTTAAAAAATATTTTTTATTCTCTGTTTTCAGATCGAATTGTTTTTTTTTGACCTGGTTTTAAAAATCTATTAAAATTTCTAATATGTCAAATCGAGGATTTATTTCACTATAAGATCTAAATAAAAAACACCATTGTAATTGTAGGAGAGAGAATAGCACAAATTGAACAAATTTTGATATGCGTTTCTCAGATCCAAGAAGTCATTTGGACTAATCAGGTTATTTACTAATTAAGTCCTATTATAATTATAAAGACGAGTCTAGAGAAAGATAAATGAATCAAAATGATAAAGAAACGAAGAATATGTCATTTCCGAGCTCCTTGGAACTTTACAAACTTTAAAAATCATCAAATTTATCTGAAAATTTATAAAATAATGATTATCTAATGATTACTATTTAAAAAACCTAAGTACGTTATTTGTCACTATGCAAAACTTCGTAAGTGTGCCCAGGGGCGGACCTAGAATCTTTTTGCAATAGGACAATGTATAAAATATTTAATTATTTTAATATTTAATTTTAATTTATAAGTTGATTAACATTTTAGTGGGATCAATTTTTTATTTTAATACATGCATATACTAAAATATATACTAAATTATCAAGTAAATAAAAAATTAAATGTTGACCCCACTCAATACTCAATTATACCTCCTTCCGCCTCTAAGTGTACCGGCGTGCCACTAATTATAATTTAGTTCCATATTTTTGGAGTTCAACAAATTGATATGTTCGTGTAGTTGCTTGAAAAACTTCAATTAGATCTATGTGATTCTCTACTTCATCATATAGTTCATGTTATCCCAAAACAACTCTTAAAATTCTTCATGCATCAATTTGAGAACTTGATCCGTTGATAAGTCTGTTTATTATGGGATAATCATATTATTTATAGAATTTTCATTTTTACATTATGTAATTAATAGAATTGGTTTCAAATTGGTGTTAATTTTTATATTATTTCTATGTAAATTAAAAATGAATATATTTTTTTATTGTCCACATATAAAATAAATTTTCTGTATTTTTTTCGTATTCACTTTTTTCCAAGTGTATTTTTTACACCTCAACACATGGATACTAATTGTTGGGTTATATACTTTGCCAGCGTTTTTTTATTGTAAAGTACAATTGTTTATTTTGGAGTGCATACTGTAATAACTATAATATGGTAGAGCATAAAATTTGATACACACTTCTTTTTTCACCTATATATTATATTCTGCAACATCTTATGCTCCACCTATATATATCTTTTTTCAAAGCTTAATCGTCAACCACAAATAAATAAAGCATTTGTAGGCATCATGATTGGTTAAAAAAAACTAAATATTCATTAATACGAGGTTACTTATTTTTTGATATTGACATTATCTAACCCTATTTAAAATAGACTAAGCAAAAAAATAAAGAAAATAAAAGAAAAATTGGACTTCTATTTGTTTTACCGTTATACCATTATATAGATTTATTTTTCCTATTTCTTTGACCGTTCTCATACAGTTTATATTCAGTTTTCTTAATTTTGCATTTGTTTTATAATTATATTTATAACCCTATGTAGGAGAAGAAAAATAAAAAATAAAGTTAGAATTTCTATTAATTGCTTGTTTATTTCTTTAATCGAAGAAATATTATTTGGGAATTATTTTTCTAACAACTATGTGACTATAATGTCTTGATTTTGATTTTGTTTCTGTAATTAACTATCCTACTCATTTAAAAAGGGTAAAATAATTATAGGTCCTTGTTATTTGGATAAGTTAATTAGTTAGGACAAGGATGTACTGATTAGTCCATCATGTTTAAAAAATAAACTAATTATACTAAGTATCATTTTTTCAGTTAAGTTTCCAGCCATTAGTTTTAAAATTCTGATTATACCCCAGAACAAACTTTACCCCCGCCAAGTCAGATTGAACCAAATATTTGGTTTTTGCATTCTTTCTCTTCAGATAAAAAATTTAGTCAATCCGCGCATTTCTCTCTCCTAAAAATGTATTTATTTTTTTGATTTAGATCCGAGAGCTAAATAAATGCTTCAGTTTTGCAGATCAAATTTTTTAATGGGTTTTATACTCAGGTCAAAAATAATAATTTAATCTGGAAGAGAGAATAAAAAATAATTGTTTGATTTACAAAACGGATAACATATTTTAGATTAATTTCAAAGAGTCACAAGGTTAAGGAGGAGTTTGGAAATTCCAGAGTTCGATTTCAAATAGAATAGATATTAAAATAGGATTAAAAAAAAACCACCGCAAAAACCCCACTCATGGGCATGTCATAAACCATCAGAGCCATTATTTACATGGGCTCGTGTCTCGAGCTTCCTTGTACGTTACGAATGTCATCCTTTGTATTTAATTCTATTTTTTTAAAAATCTTTAGGAGCTTGATTTATTGAACATCACGAAAAAAGTCTCAGGGAAAAACGTTGTTTGCATGCATTGGCTAAAAATATGGTTTCCGAAAAAACCTAAAGGTCAACCAAAAAATTCTACTAGATGACTAGGTGAACTATTAGTCGAATCAAAATTTTTTTAATTATAAATAAATTACTTATTATATATAATATATAAAGATCAAATAGCTAGTAATATTATCTAATTTTAATTGCTAATATAGTATGCAAGCATTAATATCATAATTTAACTAATTTTTAAATTCTGAAAAATGTTTAAAAAAACAATTTTTGTTGGTCGGTCCATCCAACCGGACAAACCAATTTGATCGACCAAGAAATCTGGTGGTCAATACGTTTGGAACGCTCCGATTGCCGGTTGGACAACCTTTTATATAACCATGATACAAACTCAATTGTTACATATTTGATTTTTTTTTATTTTAAAAAATATGGTTATTCAAATTAAGAAGGCTACAAAATCCTTTATAATAATTAAACGAGGGCACGCGAAGTCGTGTATTTAAGGATATGCTCTTTACTAGCTTTCCCTGGCTATAATAATACTACCGTCCTTTCAGTCCCCAAACAACAAATCGTGAGGCTGCTCTTGATCCACCGGGTCCTCATGCGCTGTCCCTGATTGGACACAAACATATACCAAACAGTTGCCTACTTTTGAACTTGGTGGTTGATCATCTTATTCGGACCAGCTATTTTTTCATCATCGTGTGTCTCAGAACGGGTTGATCTCGGACTGGTCATATTTAGGTGTAATAAGTAATCGGCATCGACATGGGGAGTCCGGCGAAGAAGGTGTTGGTGACGTGTGACGAGAGCGAGGTCTCTCTGAACGTGGTTTTCCATTTGGCCCAGCGAGGTTGCAGGTTCGCCTTTCTCTTACCTCTATTTTTTTTTTTTAACTTTTGCTGCTCTATACCTTGTGATGGAATCCATTTGTTTCTTAAAAATGGAATTCATTTCCAGATTATTACGTGTCATGTTCGTTTGGATCACTGTACTCATTTGCGAGTCAAGCACTTCAGACCTATTTTAGGGTAATTACTTTAAATGGATACAAATCTCTTATAACTTTGACCAATTTTTATTGGTCAAAGTCTTATATTTTAAGAGCAGTGAAATATACGTACGTAATTTCTTGAAGCCAATGAGCATATGGTTTAACGTTAAGACATAAAATTAATTTGTCTTGGATGATGCGTGTTCAGGTTGGTTTTGGTGGGGAAGGAGACATGGCTTAAGAATGTGGGCCAGATGATAAAGAGTTCCATCAGTGGTTCTATGGCTGTGGGGGTGGTGGGTTTAGACATGGACGAGGAAAAAGAGGGACCCTTTAGCGAGGCAGTGGATAAGGCTTGTGGAATCCTCGGTGGCTTGGATGCTTTTGTTAATTGTTACGAGTATGAAGGTACCCTTTCTACTTTCTCTTCAACCAGATCACTTTTTTTTTTTTAATGTCTCAAAATTCATTAAATATATATCGTTAGTCGTGGAAAGACCCTTTTGGATTTAGTGGTTCTTTAGTTGCTGCTACGGTTTCTCTTGATCATGAACTCTGTATTTGAACCGAAGTTAATGTAAGAGCGGTTTCTGGTTGCGTGATCAGGGAAGATGCAGGACCCTTTGCAGGTAGATGAAGATGAATACAGAAAGATAGTGAGATCGAATTTGATGGCGCCGTGGTTTCTGCTCAAATCTGTTGGAAAAAAATTCAGGGAATATAAATCGGGCGGTTCCATAGTGTTTATAACCAAAATTGTTGGTTCTGACCGAGGACTGTATCCTGGAGCTGCTGCATATGGTTCTTGTGCAGGAGGAGTTCAGCAATTGGTTAAAGTAAGTCGATACAGTTCAGAATCGAATACTTTGGCTGAGTAACTTGAAAGATTTTGATTTAAATCAGAATGTTATTTTAAGAGCTATCTGCAATCCAATCAATAACAGAATGTTCCAACTTCAATGCGGGTCTTTTTGCAGCTCGCGGCGTTAGAACTCGGGAAGTACAACATCAGGGTGAACGGGATCGCAAGGGGTCTGCATCTACAAGATGAATTTCTGGTGTCAGTTGGGAAAGAGAGGGCCGAGAAGTTGGTCAAGGAAGGCACGCCATTGCACAGATGGCTCGATCCAAAAAACGACCTAGCTTCCACAGTCATCTACCTCATCAGTGACGGCGCTCGTTACATGACGGGAACAACAATCTATTCCGATGGCGGTCAGTCTTTGGTCAGGCCTCGGATGCGCTCGTACATGTAAATTCCGTCTCTAGTAGGTAGTGTTAGAGAGTGTCCCACATCGAAAATTGCATGTGGAATGAGTTGGTTTTTACGGTCGGAGAATTCATCTATTCTCTATATCATAAGGTGGACCAGAGTCTGTCTACTTGACATGGCTAAGTCCGATTTAACAGAACCCTGAGGAACTTGCATCCCACAGAAAATCTCATATGGCTGATGGAATTTTAAGTAGTCATATGAACTTCCCAACGATGCGACGAGACTTAGACCACTAAGCATGAAATTCGGGATCATTCTAGATTAGATCGTGATGGATGATTGGTTAAAATTGAATCTTAATAGGGCTTCTAGGATTCATATCAAACAAGCTAGCCTCACTTGTTCCAAAACAAGTATATTTTGATTCGTGACAAGGTTCAATTCATGGAAAATAGTTTCATGGTAAAAACTATCATAACTTGAATTTAAATTTTTTGGTTAATTTAGAATAATTATTCAGGGATCAAGTTTCAATCCTTCTTCAGACCGTCTTTTAATCCTTTCGCTCAAAATTTCTCCAGGAACATGAGTTACCAATTGTTTTTAATGGAAAACTAGTTTCTACCATGAATCAATAGCATTTCGAAAATACAGTGTATTGCTTCCAAGAGAGTGGAGTGGAGAAAACTATCATGAAAAGTGTGTTTCGAATTTTTTTTAAAAATATTTCGAAAATATTGTCCAATGTTATTTAACCTGGAAAAGTGTTTTCCTGGAATCATCATCCTCGGAAACAAACGAATCTTTGGACTTTGATCAAATCATCAAATGTGACGAGAGTGTATTTTAGGAGGAGAAGGTTCATTTCCGGATGCTTTTTCTTTAGCCTGCACAATGGGCTCGGGCCCAGCCTTGAAAACGCAAGTAACATGTACAAGCGCATCCGAGGCCTGACCAATTCGGTTAAATTTTGAATTAATTGAATTCTTATGTGTTTAAACACTTATTTTATAAGTTAGGTGTTTAGACATGCGTTGATTTCCAAGAAAAATATATATATTTAAAAAATTTAAGCTGACATGTTATTTATTTCCTTCTGGATTCAATTTGTTATTTTGAAAATTCGATTGCTGACTTTATAATAACCACAATGCGAAATCTGAGAGTTCCTAGTTAAGGAAATACTTAAGATTATGTTGACTAAGAAATGGCTTTGACAAGGAGACATGAATTGTCATTGAACATATTTCCCCTGTTTTGAATTAGGATTTTTTTGTGTGGAAGAACTCGCAAATGAGTATGACAGTGCTTTTGTTGAATTCATGGATATCCTACTAATGGAAACAATTAAAGAAAAAATAGTTCAATAATTACCGTTAAAGCACATCTGCATTTAACGATCATGAATCAAAGATCATGTAATATACCAACGCTTGGTAGGTAGGATGACAAAAAATCCTCCCATTCTCTAAAAAGTCGTTAGTTCAAATTTTTATCATTTGCAAAAATGAAAAGAAATCTTGTTTAAGAGAAAAAAAAAGCTTAAAATCATTTACAATTCAAAATTTAGGTTTAATTGCCTAAATTAAAAATGTGTCAATAAAATAACTTTATACTCTTTGCCAGATAGAATAAAACATTTGGGCGATAAATTTTTACATATACATATATATATATATATATATATATATATATATAGAGAGAGAGAGAGAGAGAGAGAGAGAGAGAGAGAGAGACTAATAAACTTAGATATATTTATTTCTTCGCAAATAGGGGACACAAAACATTTCAGCATTCCAGAAGCAAAACGAATAAAAGCATATATAAAAACAACAAAAAATTAAACTGCTAGATTAATAAAATTATTTTCTTTATGTGTTAGACTTGTCAATGCAACTCCCTCTTTCCATACATAGCAGCTTTCGTTCTAAAAAATGATGACACTAGTTGCTGGATGATCCAGGATTTGACGTTTCAAAACTCAAAGGGGTATGGATAAATAACTACAACTATTTGATAGTTAAATTAGTTTAACAATGCAATTTTATTTCCATTTTTTTATCACATTTTTATGTGGACTATTTCTGTTTGCGATATAATTTTATGTGTTAGACTTGTCAATATAACTCCCTCTTTCCACACATTAGAAGCTTTCATTCTGAAAAAAGACAACACTAGTTGCTGGATGATCCAGGATTTGACGTTTCAAAACTCAAAAGAGTTTTGGATAAATACATACAATTATTTGATAGTTAACTTAGTTTAACCATACAATTTTATTTCCAACTTTTGTTTTTATCACATTTGAATGTGGACTTTTTTTTCTGCGATATAATTGATGTCTAAATACAAATTTTATTTAGAAAAATTGGGATGAAAGGCAATCAACTATATAAGACAAAAGAAACTGTAAACTATTCCAAAAACATATGATATTCGTAGTTTATTATTGTTT
>SOPF01028352.1:0-100555 GCA_012979155.1 Hypericum perforatum | reverse complement strand
TTTTATACCATCGAACCATTGAATCGGACATTTTATACCATCGAATCATGCATATCATACCATCGAATCACAATATATAAATGATCGAATCATATATTTTATATTGTTGAATCATGCATACCATACCATCGAATCTCAATATACAAACCATTGAATCAGACATTTTATACCATTGAATCAAGCGTACCATACTATCGAATCACAATATATAAACTATCGAATCACAATATACAAACCATTGAATCGGATGTCAAACCATTGAATGAGACATTTTATACCATTGAATCAAGCATATCATACCATCGAATCACAACACACCATACCATCAAATCATACATACGTACAAACCATCGAATCAAATATACAACCATCGAATCTGGGTATTCCAACCATGCTGGACACGCGCGACCTGCACCAGATCTGCTCTCCGAAGGAGAGGGGAGGAGAGGGGTGGAGGGGAGAAGGGTGAGTTTTTTTTAAAATAATATAAATTAGAGTGACTAGAATGGATATTTTAATTTGTTGTCACGTAAGCTTGTTAATTGGGAAAAAATTACGAGCTGGCATGTCTACATCAACCAAAAACGATGTCTTTTTTTAATTGTCCGAAGCATTTTTTGGTTCAGAATGTCATCCGAGCATCTTTAAAAAATGGATAATCTCAAGACCAAATAAATTATTTTTGGACCATAGGATTACGTCGCAAAAATGTTGAAACCTTGGAATATTTTATGGACTTTTTGCTAATTTTTTAAATACCAAATTTGCAAAAAATTATGAATATTAATACCTTTGTTAAAAAAAACCCAAACTTAAAAGCATTGGTTTATATCCACTAAAATATTTATATTCCGTAATAGCTTAAGAAAATAAATCTCAGGTTGAATAAACGGTTAGAGTCTTCATCGCCATTCATAAAAAATCTCACTAACAGGATTATAACCGACATTTTTTATAATGGATATGGTCACATGTGCCTCTCAATTTTTTATATCAAATATAAGATTTGAGCTTTGATTGACAAAAAATACTACTAATAAACATATTTTTCTTGAAAAGTTAAATATTGTATGGCTCCAAGTAAAAGGGTTATACTAAAAGTATCATAATTTTTTTTTGCAAAAACAAATTAGCTACAATAACAAATTGATAATTAATTCGCCTAGAATCATTACCTAGAATTTATTACACCTCTTTGACTAGCAATGAATAGCGGTATTTTGGGAGAAAAGTTCTATCAATAATTTCTCACTCATATTAGTAATCAAGTTCAAGAGTAAATTCGTTTCTAATTCTACAACAAAATTTGGACACGAAGACCTAATTTTACGCATAGAGTCTGTGAGAGATAGGAAAATAACATATAATTCTTTTTTTTGAACTGTTGACTATATTTTTTTAGAGAAAGTGGCGCAAAACCTATATAAAAGTCAAGTTACATCGAAGACAAATAAAATACAAGCAGACCGAACAAGACTCGGAATAAGACCAAAGCTTGCAATGTGGCACAAGATAGAGTCAAAGGGCGATTGAATAGACACGGAGGTCAACGATCGAGGCGAGATTCTACCAAAACTAAGTTCGGCAATAAAACTCACGACAAAATCGAGAGGACAACTGAGAATTAACTCAACAGAATGCCAAGGCCGACGCAAATCGATCGAGGCAAGATTCTCTACACGCAAGCAAAGGACAAGCATCGAGTGCCTAACGGAACTCAAAACAAAGCAATATTGACTCAAGCGAAAGCAACAGGACATAAACCAATAGGATACGAGACCACAAAATAGGTGAGTCTCGGAGCAACAAGCAAAATACCAACAGAAAATAGAGTCACTACCAACACCTAAAACAAAATTACAACCTATAACAAAAAGACCAAAAAACTACCAGTGGCTAGGCACCGAACAGCAATAACACCTCGATGCCATGACCCTGAGCAGTACCGAATAGCCAACCCGAAGTCTAACCCTCAAGGACAAAGCAAACCACACAGCCACAACACCTCAACGAGCCAAGTGGGAGCCACGGACATGACACCAGCACCTCCTAGCCAAACCTGCAACAACCATTAAAGAAATACCAAACATTGACGAGGACGGAGGCAGGCGGTTGAAGCTCCAAAGACGGCAAAAGATAAGCCATCGGACAGAGCCAAGGTTAACGTGAAGACCGAAGGCGAGGGAGAGGCCAGCGTGGAGGAAGCCGAGCTCCGGACAAGCCTAGGCGGTGACTAAGGATGACTGATAGCTACAGACTGGCGGGAGATTCTCAGGTGAGCTCAGGACAGACATGGCAGCCACTAAGGATGGCGGAGAGCTGCTGACAGGCCCAGACAACGGAGAGCAGCGACTAAGGACAATGGAGAGCAGTGGACAAGCCTGGACAAACGATGTCGGTGATTGAGGATGGTGGAGAAACCCTTAAAAAATGGGGGAAAGTAGGAGAGAAAGAGTAAAGCACCCAAGCCAAGCTCCACCACGGGAGATAGATTTTGGTAGAGATTGAGGGTAAGAGGAGGAAATAGATGGAGGGAAAGCAGAGGAAGGAGATGGAGAATAAGAGGCGGTGGAGAGGAAAAGAAATAATCTCAGTTCCCAAGTCAGAGCATAACAGAGGAGTCGACTCTCGTTTAATTTTGTTACCTTACACGTAATTGCGAACTGTTGACTATATTAGACTACTAATTTTCCTTTGTCCCAACAAAAGAAATGTCGTAAGATCACCCACATCATTTTGGAGACATGCTCTCGTTATAATAGTCCACGTTAGTTCGTGTCTCTACACTCAATTTTTTCTCTACAGTAGTCAGAGGGAATACTCTCGCTACAATACTTTCACATCAACTCTACGTTACCTTTGCTTTATTTTTTAAATATAATTAACTATATTAAAATTGAGTTTAATTTTGTAGGAATTTAAAAATATTAAAATTTTGAACTAAAAAAATAATCATTTTGCGAGATACTAAATTTATATTAGAATAAAAATGTATTACATAATTAACTAAAAATAAAACATGAATACAACAATTACAAAGTGAATAATTAACATATCCAAATAGTTAAATATTATTGTGTGCTCAATTTCTTCTTCTTCGGGAGATAAGTCTTTCCCCCGATTAACCAAGGATTTCAATATTGATACATTCGTCTAATATTTTTTGGCTTTAGTCTTTTTTTATGCTCATCAATCCTTACTGTCCTCTTGAAATTATACGACTCTAGCATATTTTGTGCATAAGCCTTCGCTTTATCGTAGATGATTTACATGTGCTTTAGATTAGTAATAAACGAATTGTCACTTGGATTGGTTTTTTCCTTTAGTTTGGGTATGCTCTACTTTTGGTAGCTTCTCTACCAACTCACATGACATTATTGATCCTAGACTCACTAGAGTGGAGGGTCAGCAGGGATCGCTCTTTCCTCCTCTTTAGTAGTTCGTGTTTATTTAAATTTTTTACCACTCTCTAAATTTTGGGACTCCTTTGGAGGGTTAAATGTAGAATTTTGTATTTCAGGGTTCTATTTTGAATGTTTGTGCATAACTTCAATGAATACATCTAGGTTAGCAAATTTTTTTGTGTACCAAAATATATTTGTTAAGCTTTTACTATAACATATGCATCAACTTGTCTGCTCTTGTGATATTTTTGACTTAGTGTATGCATCAATCCACCTATCGTAAGCTAGATTAAGTTGTTTAGCACGACTTTTCATCTATCCCATATTTTTTGATTAATCACAAGATAATTTTCTTTTCAATCTTGTTCGAACAATTTTTTGATTCAAATTCAAAGATCTTGGCCCTTCTGAGTGTCGCTGAGTATGACATCTTTGCTATTCTATAAGCAGACATCATGGCAATGTCTTTATTATGATTCCAAGTTTTTGATATAGCTCTTTCATTATTTTTCTCTGGCGCTACATTATCCTCTACGGTATAAGAAGATTATTGATGCCCTAATGAATTTTGAGGTAAATTTGGTTAGTATAATGATGGTTGGTAATGAAAAAAACTTGTAAATTATCCTGGTGGGTATTGGAAAAAATTAGGTGTAGGCTTTGGTAAATTTTGATAAAAATTTGGTTGGTATTAAGAATAATTATGTTGAGGCCTTCGTAGATTTTGGGTAAAAGTTGGTTGAGTATTTGTGAGGTTTTGAAGAAATTTGGAATTTCAGAAAGATTTTCCCAAGTTGGGAATATACTATAGGATTAGGAGGCAAATTGTCACAATTTGGACTAAAGTCCCTAAGATCGGGACCGATAATGATGAGGATTAAGAAAGATGAGAAATTATTAAAAAAAATGAGTTGAGTGATTATGAATTATTAAGGACAAATAAAATGAGAATGACCTCTATTTATATAATTTTAAAATAATTATTGGTTACATAAATTCTACAAAGTTTCTGAATCATAATAATTAGATTATTGGATATAATAATTTTTTAATACAAAAAGTTTTTTTCAAATAAAATGATGTAAAATTGTCCAAAGAATTTTACCAAATCTTCTTTTAAAAAAATAAAAAATTTCGTGGGCCACACACACACAGGCGAAGGTGCTAATGTGGAGCAGAGATGCACCGTGCCCCGCTAACACAGGAGAAATGTCCTACGTCAGAACTTTTCTGACACCCCGCTAATCTTCGAGCACCACGTGGCACAACGGAGACGTGATGCCCAATGTTGTTTGAGGTCTAGCTAATACAAATTTAAAAAAATGTTGGAACTGTTGTTTGTACAGATACGAGTACTTGATTAGGATCGTGTATAGTCGAGGCAAGTGTTGGACACTTTCTCCGTAAGATGAGATTGCCCCGTATATTTCAGTACGTACAGACTACGGTAATCGTCCCCCAAGATACAACGACTATCGGGCGTTTCCAAGAACGTTGCACACGAACTCGAAACTTTCGGGTGAACCCTTATATACCCGGAACTTTCTTGACTCAAATGTCTAAGTGATAGAATGGGGGATAAGAAGAAGCAGACAGTGCGAGATATGCAAGTGTCACTGGGATGAAGGAAATGAGAGGGGAACATGCCTATTTATAGGCTGCAGTGACTGCCCAATCCGAGGGGACACCACTTCTGTCCTTATCCAGAAGTGTATGGATGTCCCTTGGTTGGCTGTCAGCAGGACACTCGTGTCCCTTCAGTTTCCCTTTCCCCTTCGTATCTCTTTGGAGGGCTGTCTGGATTTCTCATCCTTATCCTTCTGAGGATTGTCGAACGCACCCCTGGCCTGATCTGGTCCGCCACGTGTCACCCGCTGGTGACTAGCCGTTGGGCCTCGCGTCTCTGGAAATTTCCAAAAGACTTAAAGCTCCTCAGGCTCCTCGCGATGTGGCACCTCAATGCACCCAAGCACCCGCTCCCGGCCTCGAGCCCGTGTCCAGTCCATGGTTGACTTTTCGTTGACTGCGAGGACGGTGCTAAAGCACTGTCCGAGCCCGTGTCCAGTCCCGGTCCCGGTCCCGTGCTCATGCTCGGACAGTGCTTTAGCACCGTCCTCGCAGTCAACGAAAAGTCAACCATGGTATAGTCAACTCATTTGGTAGTCAAGATTTGAAAGTCCTTATAAACAAGTAAATTTCTGTTGGACTAACCAATGTGGTACACCACATTTTCCCTTTCCTTAACTTAACATTTCAACTTGGCTTTGGGTTTTTTGGGCATTTGGGCTTTATTCATCTTAATTCCAACAGGAACGTGATCAAAGGGGACAGAAGATTTAACAATTAATACGTATACCTAACCCACCGAATCAAATAATCTTTATTTTAAGATTCAGATCTAAACTGAAATTGAAAACTCATAGAAGTGAAACTTCTTTTTTTTTAATCTTCCTTTCAGCACCTAACCTCCTCCGGAATAAGGTTCTTCAAAGATTGAAAGTTAGCTGAGGTCGAGTCTTTCAAGTGCACGACGTAGCTTTTTTAATTATTAAGAAATTATACATTATTTTCTCTTGGATGAACGCAATCCGCTTTATTCAATTGGTATAGATATGGCCCACGATCATAACAACATTATTTAATCATCTGTGTGTTAGGGTGGACTTGATCAAAACAGTAAAAAAAATATTGATTCGCTTAAAAATATTTTGTATTCATGTGTGAAGAATTGAAAAAATATCTTTGAAAATTTTGGCATAACAAATGCTTAATCTGAACACCTTAAAAAATGCTTAATCTGAACCGTGATGCTTTAGCTATCTAATATTCATGTCAGGACCGAAACGTCACCGTATTAACTTTTTCGTTTTATTCGACGATATTTTTACGTCGGGCGGCTGCGTCGATCATGGTCGCAGGCCAAACTGATACAATCCAACGTTGTAATGTTTTTTTTGTGTGGTCATAGATGGCATCAAGAAGATGTTTGAATGTTAGCTGGCAATAACACGGTTCTACTTTTTATGTCATTTTTTTAGTACCTATATTATTACTTCCAATAATTCATATTTGAGTTAAACAAAACTTTTAATATATATTAACATTTATTTAACATTAATGACTGAAAACTAAAACTTTTTAGTTAAAATAAATATCCTCACAAATAATTATAAATACTTACACGTCTTTTATGTCACTTTTAGATCAACTATTTTAAGGAAATTTACAATGACAAGGGCAGCTCTTTTGACATTGGTTCACGGGAAATGAATGAGGTGATTGTATGGTACGAACTTCCAAAGGCACATGTTATTTTCGGGTGTCAGATGATCACTCGAATTATGAGTTTCGGAAATCCAAACCAATAATGAATCATGCTTAAATTGAAACTACGACATGGTCATATGGTACATTAAGTTCTCGTGTGAACGATAAATAAATATTTCAATAAAACCGAGTAAAGAAAAATTAAATTAGGTAAAACTCAACGAAGAAATTTAAAGTATTTTTTTTCTTTGGTTAAGTGAAGTTCTTGAAGTATTGATTATACCAAGTTGGAGTTAAATTTTCCATCGCAATAACGGTTATTTGCCTTACACTCCAAATCAGTAAGCATCATTTTCTATTGACTAGTTGTTCCGAGTAATATTTCAAATGAAGATGTTTCGTCGGCGTCATTTATTTACCTCAGAAGGAAACGGACTTGATTAGAAATATTGTGTTAGGTGGACACATTAATCAGAAGACCGTGGAAAGGATTGCCTACATTATAGTCACACTAGCAGCCATCAACGTCTTATGCACTTTTTGGGGTTTTAGAATATCTAGTATCCAAAATATTTGAGAGATGATAAATTTTTTTAAACAAAGATTTAATAATATTGTATTACCAAAAGATCTAAATCGAATTAAATTATAATAATATACTCCATAGACACTTTTTGGTATACATGGCCTATTTACTTAACCGTTGATGTAATGGTCATCTTAAATACGCAGTAGAATGATGGTCCATGTATGTGCTGGCTTTTACGCTGCATCAAAATAGACAAAAATGAAGTCGAGGTCTCTGAGTTTATCGAGGAACTAAAATAGAGAAGCCTCAAAAAATTATCTCGTATATTTGATAAAAAAAAATTATCTCGTATTCGAAGGGTTGGGATTTGTTTAGACGAAATGTTCGATATCAGTTACGTTCCTAGTGCCAAGGACCACACATCCATGATGAATTTACCCATCGAATTTTTTTTATAAGATATGAAATAATTATTGACTGCAAAATTTTATGCACGCAGCCAGCCCCATGTTAAATTTAGACTCCTTGCACGAAAGCACCCATGAAATATTGACAATTATAATGCAGCAGATTTTTTGTTACGCGGTTTTGAAGCTATAAGAACGCCCCACGTGGAGATTTATTGTGAGATATGTTTTCTGCACTTGACCAATCGAATAATCGATAAAACTATATATTTTACCTGTGTTATGCCGGAATATTTTACCAATGATCACACACAAATATGATTTGGTTTTACCAGTGGAGTGAAAGTTTTATAATGATTCTTAAATAATTTATTTTCTATCCTCTATATTTTATAGAAATATTAATAGTCAAAGTCTTGATACGCGATATAGAAAGACCACCATAACCTTAGAACTGGGGTGAATGCACGTTTTGTTTCCTACTAGCAAGGCATCAATTATTGTACCAAGTGTCCGCTTATAAAAGGGACCTTAGGGTCTTCGTTTACTTTGTTGTTTTACAAGTAACAATTGGATACAGATTTAAACAGACTTCTAAGAAATTAGGGAGAGAGAGAAAGAGAGAGAGAGAGAGAGAGAGAGAGAGAGAGAGAGAGAGAGAGAGAAGACAGGGAAATGGGAAGGCGTCCATGTTGCTCCAAGGAAGGACTCAACAGAGGAGCCTGGACTGCCTTGGAAGATAAGATACTAACGGCATACATTAAAGCCCATGGAGAAGGCAAATGGAGAAACCTTCCCAAGAGAGCTGGTAAATTTGGTTTTCTATTAATTATTATTTCAACATTTAATTAGTTTGGTATTAATGTTGTTACACATGTTCTTGTAGGTTTGAAGAGATGTGGGAAGAGTTGTAGACTTAGATGGTTAAATTACTTGAGACCAGATATCAAGAGAGGCAACATATCCCATGATGAAGAAGAACTCATCATCAGGCTCCATAACCTTCTTGGTAACAGGTATTTATTCTTAGCACATGCCGAGAAAAATGACTTCCGTATCGAACCGACACTTTCTATAGTGTAATTAAAGAGTTATAGTGGTTACTTGCAGATGGTCTCTAATAGCCGGGAGGCTACCTGGGCGAACAGACAATGAAATCAAAAATTACTGGAACACGACTCTTGGGAAAAAAGCTACTTCTGCGTCCTCTCCATACATGAAACCCAACACCACTAGTACTACTCCTCTATGTAGTAAACCCAAGACAAAGAAACTGTCGGATGTCCTAAACACAAACAAGATTAACCCGGGTTCGACACAGGTAATCCGAACCAAGGCCACTAGGTGCACCAAAGTGGTTGTCTCTCCACTACTACAAGGTCAACAAGCTGTTACTGCTCCCCCACTTCACCAAGAACCTCCTTCGAAGTCGTTGCTCGTAACAGATAACGAGTTAAGAGCAAGGGACCATCAGGAGGAGGAAGAGAACTACTCCCCGACGGAGGAATTCGACTACGAGAATGATTTTCCGGCGGTTCCTCAAGATTCGATATTGGCTTTGGGAGGCGGGTTTTGGACTACCAACGTGTGTCTGGAGGACAATGCCAGTCTGGATTTAGAATCTCTAGCCTTCTTGCTCGATTCCGATGATTGGGCTTGACTTGACCTTGTTGATTAACATGTTCGAGGTTTAATTTCCTTGCTCTCGAGGCATAAAGTGGTCAAGGTTTTGTGAGTAAATAATGTCCACATGCATAAGAAATCTATTCAATGCTGGCAGGTTGAGAGTCATCTCTAACTATATGATAATATGAAGGCATTAATTTATATTGGAGTTGTAATAATTTTGTTTGCAAATTTTAATGTGACAGTATGCTTGTTTTCGAATGGTAACACTTGCATCGTGGATAGCTTTGCAACCTTAACCACATAAGAGTTATCATATCGAACTAAAAGGTAATAGGTAAGTAGAAGGTAATAGGTAAGTAGAATATCAACAATTTTATAATTTTTTTCAAATGAATTATTTTTTCTGGTATGATATTTTCTCCGACACGTCCTCCTAAAATAAATTCATCGAGTTGAAATTTGCACAGCTTTCACTACATATCGTGCTATCAAATGAGAGTTATATGCACTCAACGAAGCATGTGATTCACAACGGGTTCGAGATCAATATACTCTAATATCTTGTAAAAAATCATATTTTACCAAAAAATTTAAGACAATAAGTTAGTGGATTTTAAAATTGTCCAATCTACATATTTTAATCAATGTAGGACACTTTCAAAATGCTTCTTCAAACAAGATCTAGCACATCAAAGATTTCACTAATTTTGATCTAGCACATCACAAAGATTTTACTAATTTTGACTTTATCAAAGTGGGAGAAATGAGAGTCGTTCGAACTTCCCCACTCTGATACTATGTTAAAATCATACACACTTATAAATTTACCAAACTCACTTATTTTTTCGAATGTAATATTTTATCAAAAAATGGTATAGGTCTATAGGGAAGGACAAAAATCAAGAGCACCTTCATTTTTATTTCATTTTCTGCAACAATTTCAATGCCCGAGAGGGGATAAATTAGAAAATGGAGCTGCTATAGGTGGACCAATGATTATATATGGGTTATAGCTTACAGCGAGCACTCATCTGGAAAGTTCATCGAGCAACAGGAAAATCAGTTTCTCTGATAAAAACAGATTGCCCAAAATATTTAAAATTTTGAGTCTGAAAATTTTGACGGGGATAAATTTTTCATTTTTCATAAGATTTATTACCTGTACATAGGGTATACATTTGACCAAATGCGATTTAATTTAAATTAGTTGTCTATATATGTAATGTTTATTAAACAGCAAATTAATGGTCACACCCTAACAACTTCCTCCTTCAATGTTCACCCACGGGAAAACTTAGTTGGTGTTGAGTCAGACTCTAAGGAAAATTTAGAATATTTATTTGTCGGAATAGTAAAATATTGCCTCGTTTATATGTTAACATTTGAGCATAGATTGCATGGTGGAAAAAGAAAAGGGCGAAGGCTATCGGCCATGATCATCTGCATTACGGAAAACAAAAATACTTAATATCTTGATGATTAATCGCCACATGTTATGCAGGCGGAGACGCCGCGTGGTACGCAGGACGTCGAACTCTCTTCTAACACGCGAGGATGTGGCGTGTATATCAGTTTTCGCGTGTGCCATCACTCCTGATTGGTGGCATTGCACGCGCTAGGAGCGAGAGTTCTGCTCCGAATGGTCTAAGTGAAATAAATTACGAGAGTTATTATTAGGAGGTTATCGTCTCTCCAATGATACTTATTATTTTCCGATAATTTAATGGTACAAAACATGTACAAAGTCAAAAAGATTATGATTACAATCATAGCAAATATAATTATGGTACAAATATTTAATTTCCAAACAAATCGATATAAGTCAAATCTAAATGTATAAGAGCTTAGGCCAGGCTGGCTGGTTGGGAGAAAAATAAAGACTGCTCTCATTATTCCAGAAAAAGGTAGAGGCTGCTATTTCCCCATGTACGTACGATGTATATTATTAGCCAGTGGGTGGTGGCGATATTGTTAATTAAAGGGCGAAAGCAATACTCGAGGAAAAGTTTAAAAGGTGAGAGAAACATCGTCATTTTGGCCTAGGTAATGGCTTTTGTTTTCTATGGCAATTTGGCTGTACCTCTCAGATTGGGGAAATAATTAACAGTTGTGGGAAATGACTGGATCGCCAGATCTGCCCTTCGAGAAATGCTTTCTGCTGCGGCAAATTAAATAAGTTGCTTGTGGCTGGCTATAAATTGATATTTCAAATCACTTTTGTTTTTTGCTTGGAAGTCGTTTGTGTTTGTATATGTGTTTATGTTAGCTTAGATTATGTAATCAGATACATCATATCACCGCGATTTTCTTTTTATCTGATAACTTATATATATAAAATATTGAGGATGGACATGGACCAACGAACTTTTTTAATATCCTGCCGTTGGCGGGGCCGCCCTATTTTTGTCCCCGTACACAATAAAATTGGAATTAACAACTCATTATTATGTGGTTTAACCAACGTTATAAAAATCTCACTCCGGTTCTTGGAAATTAATATTTTTTGATCGTAAACATAATGAGAAGTATATTTTCTCTAAAATATTTATAATATAGTTGACATAGGCGTGAACCGTTTTCTAAGAGTGGCTCGTGATGAGATTTTTTTTATTTGGTATTACTATTCATGCAAAATTATCGAAATAGTGTCCACAGGCGGAGACAAAAAATTTGAGAAATGGAGAAAATATATTTTTCTTAAAGATGTAGTTTCAATTTGTAGTTTAATTAATTTGTTTGTGGGGTCAATTTTAAATTTTAATAGAGACATACATTAAAAAATATACTTAATATTCATATAAAATAAAAATTAAGTGGGGTCAATTGACCCCAATCATTTTCATATGGCTCTGCCACTGATAGTGCCCAAAAAATTTAAAATTTAAAATTATAAAAAAGGGGTTTCCGGAAATTTTAAAGAGATTTTTAATCCGTCAATACTAGTAGATAGGTTTTTTTTTCACTTCTGCCAATAAACAGGAAAAAAATCCGTCTATTAGTTTTTTGAATTTTTTTCAATGTACCAGCCATATATCTAAAAATATTATGCGGATTCAAAAAAAATTCTCCAGTCGAACATCCGAGCACCAAGATATTGCTCTTTAAATTTGTATTTTTTTTTTGAATTTGCATTTTTTTAAGATCTACGCTTGGAAAATTGAAAAAAATTCAAAAAATAATAGACGAATTTTTAACCCGTCAATACCAATAGATAGATTTTTTTCTTCTATTGATAGAAGTGAAAGAAAATTTGATTATTGGTATTGACGGGTAATTTACCTGTCTATTAGTCAAAATAGACAAAAAAAAAATACGTGGAAAACCCCTTTTCTACAAATTAAATTTTTGGGTTATTATTTTAATAATTTTACGTGAATAATAACACCAAATAAAAAAAATCCCTTGTGATGCCTATTACCTACAAGTTTGTCTAATGTCTTTCTCAAATTAAAAGTTTGTCTAATGTAGTGGGATCCACAATCTGTGGTCCATCAGCAAAAGTCGCAAATGATTTATAGAAAAAATTATTTTCGTACGATATGAGTCCATGAACCATTTTGACTATATTAGGCATCACATTATTGTTTTTGAAGTTCATAATTATGTCACTATCAGTTATTTGTCAATGTAGCACGTCGAAACAAACAAGACAAATCGATTTATTTGTTTGTCTAGTTACCCGGGTCAAAATCTTTTCCCAAAATGAAATCACCTATGTTTTAACTTTTTAGCTTTTGATTTTGGCAATCTTATCAAAACCAAAGTTTTTAAATAGGATCCAACCAACAATATGATCATTCAGACCCGGATCAAGCTCTTGGGTGCACTAGGTTTAAGATTAATACAACCACTTTTTGTGAAACTGCTTATCGGACTTATTGAACCAATTTTTTAACTCGTACGGTCTACTTATTCTGTTCAAAGTAACACAAAATAAACAAAATAAACTATCATACTCTCCAAAGCAATACAAAATGAATCAAATCAACAAGGAAAAGGAACCAGAGATGAAAAAAAATGGATCGGCTTTTCAGAATATAGATTTGAAATATATATTCAGACTATTTAGTCTATATATTATCTTAAAATATTAAAAAAATAATATAAAAAAGAGCTCTGGTTTGTGACTCAATCGGTTGGATCGATCGACCTTGAGAATGAGAGGAACATTAAGGCTGTTTTTTTTTTAAAAAATCTTGATCATAACAACATTGTGTTGATGCAGTTGGCTCAATAGACAAACAAATCTCGAACTATATTGATGTCGACGTATTTTCACACCAACAACCAGCTAATAGAATCATAAATTTCGTCCCTAAAATACATATCATTAAAAATACAGAGCTCTGACGGAAAATTAAAACAATATGGTAATGAAATGATATTTTTCAACAGTGTAATATGAAATTTTTTGACGACCATTAGTAGATTGGTTGTCGTTTTCAGTTAGGGGCCGAAAGTTTTCAACTGATGCCAAATGTGCGGTAGCTAGTCCTGAAGCATACCGAGTTTTGTTGATCAAGAAATGTTTTATTTTTAATTTAATCATCTTTAAGTTTTAATTATTACGAAGATAACTGTATAAAATATCTAAAACAAAATTGTATTATTCGACATAATGAACTGAATACTAAGTTATAAACCACAAAATAGTCGCATGGCGACAGAATAGCTACCAAAATTCTGCATTAAGGCTGCACCCACGAATAAAAATTAAACTGCATTGAGACATTAATTTATTGTCGTGTCTTTTTTACGTACGAGATAAACTGGCGATGCAGTTTCGTACCCTTGCATTGCACATGGTGGACCACGAAAATAAATAAGTAATTTTTGTATAAGTAAATGAATATATTGCTCTTTGAAATGAATACACTAGTGGGATATATGAACGGAAACAAATATGTAATTTTTTCACTCACAAGAACAAATAGATCTGTTTTTTTAAGGAAAAATTGTTTGATAAGAAAAACGTTATTCATTTTAACAAATCCAAATCAGGATTATTAATTATCTCATAAACGAGCTGCTTATGGGCCACATATGTATATGGGTTGTATCACAATGGTCACCGCGTGGCTATTTGTTTCAAGTACATTGTCAATTAATTAGGTAACCGAACAAGGATTGAGATGACAAATGCGTGGGGTCCTTATCGTGATATATTTTGACGGTACAACTCCAAACAAATAATCATGTTTCTTGTTTCGGGTCAGCAAGCTTAGATCCTGTCGCATAACTGTATGTATTAGAAAGCATCTAGTATACCTCCAAAAATATATTTGGCTTATAGATGTAATATGATTTTATGAATTAAAGAGTTCAAATCATAGCATGTTGCACTTTTTTGGTGCAAAATTATATTTAAAAATGATAATTAGTGAAAAAAAAATAACTACCAAGTTTAACACCAATGTAATTTTTATATTCGAAATCAAAATTTGTAGTTTTGATGGTCATGTCACGTGACTCTAGTGGATGGTATGCTAAACTTTTGCAAAGCTTATATATATATATATTCAATTTTTTGTACATCAAAACAAAATTAATATGTATTATTCTGGTCACAATATTGATTATTCTAATTACATTAATTCAATTTATTTGTTTTCATCTACCTCATATGATATCCGGTTAGTCGTTGAGATGACTAAATGTGAATTCGTATGAAACCATCTTACTATAAAATTTAGTTCTTCAATGTTCAAATTCAAAAATTACGATTAATCTATATCAACATTTTCGGACTCGTTGATTATATATTACCAGCATTTTAGACCTCGGCTTTCTAGAAAAAAGTACGTTGAGAGATTTTCTGATCAGATTATTTTATGTGTATCAAATCGGTACAGATTACAGACCACAAGTTTTATTATCATTAATTATGATGTTTATAACCTTAGAATCCTTTCAGGCGAAATTACGATCATCAAATTCATTAAAATTTTGTAATAATAATTCATGTGAAAAAAAAAATTACTTAGTGGAGAACATAAATTATAGGGTTAATTACCCTCAGGTCCCTGAACTATTGACGATTTTGTAATAGGGTCCCTGTGTAATTTGAATAAGATTTAAGGTCCCTGTGTTATAACAAAATATTACTCTCAGGTCCCTGGCTTAACCTTCGATGATATCATCAATTTTTTTTATTTTTTTAACACTGAATTGACCAAAATACCCTTAAGACAAAAATAAAAAAATCTAAAAAACAAAATAAAAATTAGGGAAAAGTACAAAAAAAGTCCTATGGTTTCACTTTTAGTCCTCCGAACCTAAATTCGTCCCGAACCTATGAAAAATTTCTTTTTCATCCCATTTTTTTTACATTTTAGTCCCAAATCTCAAATTTTTTTCAATTATTTTTAGAGTAAATTACATCTGGCCCCCTGTTGTTTGGTGAATTTAACGCTGGCCCCCCTCTTATTCGCAATTCGATTAAAAAGGCCCCTAAGTTTGGCCAAATTGTACCATTTGGCCCCTGATGCCGGAATCGGAGAATTTTCCGACGAAAAGCCACGGGAAATGACGAAAATACCCTTCTTTTAAAAAAAACTTTCTGGAGTAGGTCGGAGGAGGTCGAAAAATGGTTGTTCGTGGCCGTCGGGATGAGCTCTAATACTGGAGTAGGCCGCCCAGACCTCTAGAAGGCTGGAACGGCGTCTGAAAAGCCGGGAGGTTCATCGTCGGGATGGAAAACTGGGGATCCTATGCCCGACGGAACTCGACGCGGAAAATGGCCAACCAGCAGGCCAGAGGGGCCCCAGAGGGACGAGGGAGACTTATGGAGGCTGGTTGAGGACGGAGGCGTCGAGCCCGATCACCGGAGGAGGAAGGAGAGAGGCCGTCAGGGGGGACGACGCACGCAGAGTAGAGGGTTATACTTGGGAGGGATAGGCGACCACCGACGTGTTCGTCTGGACCAGGGGAATCTCGGGAGGAGGTCTGATCAGTGAGTCGCGGTCAGGAACGACGTTGCACGGCATTGGCGATCCAGAGCTCCAAAAATGGCGAATCGTGATTACGGCAGCCCACGGTCAGACGAAGGCATCGGAGGAATCGACTGAGCATGCTGAGCAAGGATCTGGGCTCCAATCCGAATGGCAGAGGGCGGAGCACCATCACTGGCGTTGTTTTTTTGTTTTTAAGTTTTTCCGGCGAGGACCGACACCGACGAGTTCTTCCGACGCTGGCTTGGTCATTGCTCTTGTTTTTTTTTGTTTTTAAGTTTTTTTTTGTTTTTTAGCGTAAGGACATTTTCGTCATTTCCCGTGGCTTTTCGCCGGAAAATTCTCCGATTCCATCGTCAGGGGCCAAATGGTACAATTTGGCCAAACTTAGGGGCCTTTTTAATCGAATTGCGAATAAGAGGGGGGCCAGCGTTAAATTCACCAAACAACAGGGGGCCAGATGTAATTTACTCTTATTTTTATTATATCATAAATTTATCCCGAACCTATGGAATTCCGGAAATACCCCTCACCCGCTTCCGAATTTCACCAAACGCTCAACATCAAAGTCGTAGATCTAGATCTTACGGATCCTCTCGTTTTGGAATCGCTCGATTCGGAGTATGTATGCGAAAGTTATGATGTTTCTACCGAAAGTTAACGAACTAAGCCTATCAATGCTAATACCAACCGAAATCACATGAAACTCAAAAACGCAAGGCTCAAATCACAAAACTCACAACACAAAAGTCGTAGACGAATATGTTGCAAACCTACCCGACTTGAAATCATCTAAATCGGAGTTCGCACGAAAAAGTTACACATATTTCCCCAAAAGGTGACGTGTTATGATTGATAGGCTTAGTTCGTCAACTTTCGGTAGAAAAATCATAACTTTCGCATACGTACTCCGAATCGAGCGATTCCAAAACGAGAGGATCCGTAAGCTCTAGATCTACGACTTTGATGTTGAGCGTTTGGTGAAATTCGGAAGCGGGTGAGGGGTATTTCCGGAATTCCATAAGTTTGGGACGAATTTATGATATAATAAAAATAATTGAAAAAAATTTGAGATTTGGGACTAAAATGTAAAAAAAACGGGATGAAAGAGAAATTTTTCATAGGTTCGGGACGAATTTAGGTTCGGAGGACTAAAAGTGAAACCAGGACTTTTTTTGTACTTTTCCCTAATTTTTATTTTGTTTTTTGGATTTTTTTATTTTTGGCTTAAGGGTATTTTGGTCAATTCAGTGTTAAAAAAATAAAAAAAATTGATGATGTCAGCGAAGGTTAAGCCAGGGACCTGAGAGTAATATTTCGTTATAATACAGGGACCTTAAATCTTATTCAAATTACACAGGGACCCTATTACAAAATCGTCAATAGTTCAGGGACCTGAGGGTAATTAACCCTAAATTATAAGATATATGTTATACGCTGAAAGTAAGTGACCAAAACTAAGATACTTATTGAAAGAACATAACATATAAGATCTATAATATATTCGCATCTTTCCACCAGACGCTCAAACTAATCAGCTGCTAGTCAACGAGGTGATTTTGATTTTGAAACTAAAAACTGTTAGTGGTGGGACTTATATAATCTGAAGTATTATAGTTCATATCTTATCGATGAGTAGCTAGTTGGCTTTCGTTATAGAAAATACACTTTTCTAAATAAATAAATTTTATATTAATACATATACCGCAGAAGTAAATTTCACACTAACCAGAAAAACTGTACCAAAAAAATAGTACGGTTCGATTGCACCGCACTTCCAATGATACGGATGTCCGGGCAAAACCCAAAATTTTCCAAATAAAAATATCATAATGTGGAAAGGAAAAAAAAAAGGGAAGGCAACGTCCCTATTAAAAGAAGATTACAACAGAAAAGCCCACAAACGAAGGTCTAATCCGAACCAGATCAGCCCACCAAGTTTGAAACTCCGTTTGGTCTTTGTCTTAATAATCAACAGGGACTGTTGAGCTCCATAATGGCACCTTCAATGTCCTCTTTAACCCAAGGATCTTATTTCCTCATTCCATGACTTTCAGAGAAGTTTAAAGTCAACATTATGGAATGCGTGGTGCAAGGAGGAGTCAATCTATTAGCAACAACATCAGAATTATTTCAACTCTTACGGGATAATTTTTGCATCAACAACTAGGAATGTGGACCAGGTTCAGACATGGAAGTCGCCACCCTCAAGTCAACTGTGTTCCTATCATCGTGCCGTGTACTTGTAGTAGCTAATATTGTTAGAACTCTATTGTAATCCCACTTGAAACGCTTATGGAATTTGAAAAGCCGTGCGCGATTTTACTTACACCCTACGTGCATGGCCCGAGACTAATGTTTCAATAGGCCTGTAGCTGTATGTAAGTGTACCGGACTAAAGTTCCACTTCGTGGACTTAAATTTTCTTGTAGAGATATTGTGTTCGTCTAACTTTAAATTATGAGGCAGGAATCCAACTTAAACCTATGTTAATTAACAACTTCTTCTTGTGTCACTAAACTAAATAACTTTCACAATAAGATTTGGATCTTTTCTGATAAGTAAATCATGTATAATTAAAATAGTATGAATTTCGTTGATTTGTTTACTTACCCACACACACTATCTTTAAACAGTTATCAGAAATTGAAATTTGGCCTCGAAGATGGGTTTTACTTGGTAGGAAGACACACCATGATGCCAACCAAAACTCTACGACCCTCCATGAGTTTTTGGCTAGAAGAGGAAAGTATCTCATGAAAATTTTAGTTTTTACCTTGATCATATCCGGCCATATGCTAATCCTAATAAGTTTGTTGCTCTCTCTCTTTTTTTTTTTTGGGCGAGGATTTGTTGCTCTTTATGATGCACATAGATACCCCAGTTCATATTCCGGGCTTAGATGAGCTATACGCGGTTCTCCCTTAGGCCCAACGTCAGAAAGTAGGCCTAAACGTGAATCGAGCCCATGCTGGGAAATTTATTGCGCATGAAGTTTTTACGCGCCCGACGAGCAAGCGGGGAAGTTCGAAACGCGGCAAAATCACGTAATTGTTCAAGCATATGGAGATCTTCGATAAAAGTAACGGAATTCAATTTCAAAAAAAGAGACGACCTACACGAAAATTAGAAATTTGCACATACAATGTCACCAATATGAGCACTTTCAATTCCAAATCAGTAGCTTATCGAAATTCGGAGGATGCAACCGGGAAGGAGAGATGACTATGAAATATAAGACTTAGGAAGAAAATTAAGGTGTGATGCGGGAAGATGACATAGCCTATGTATTATCAACACTCACAAGAGGACGTGCGATCTCTTATGAGTATGTGGCGAGTTTTCATTGACGAAGAATTTGTTCTTCTTTTGACATGTGTAGTAAGCCGTGTATTAGGCATTTGTAATGTGAGTTCATGTCAGACTGGCGACTCACCCATGTGGCACGTCGTGATATGAAGTCACACGATTTTTTTATAAAAAATATTTTGTAACATAATTTTTTTTATGTAATTTAATATAATTATGTAAGTGAAAAAATTTATCTATATTTAATTGAAAAAATTTATGTATATGTAATTGAAAAACTTATATATATATATATATGTGTAATTTTGGTTAGAATAATATAATTTTGGTTAGAATAAATTAATTATGTAATTTTGATTGTAATTTGGAGAAATTATGTAATTTAATATAATTATGCAATTTTAAAAAAATTACGTAGCTAAATGTAAACTCTAAACCTAACCATAAATCCTAAATTATAAACTTTATATCCTAAATCATAAATTTTATGTATTTTTAATTTAAATTATTTATAAAATTTTTAATTTAATAGTTAATTATATAATTTATAATTCTATGTATTTTGGTTGGTGCAGAGTTTATTTTAACACTTTTAAAATTATTCCCAAATCATATTTAAATTTAATACAATAGATATATTTAAAAAAACTAACGTGGAAGTGATGTAGAGTTCCTATAGCGAGGGATGTTGATGGGTTGGATAAGGTATTAGCGGTACCTTACTTATACCCTAATTTAAAAAGTTGAACTCATACTCTATCTTAGATCCTAAAAAAAATTCATTACTAGATTCATATTCTTACCTTCAAGGTTCGTAGAGTTTAGAGTCTTATAAGGTCCGATTTTTGAATTAAATATAAGGAATTTTTTATATAAAAATTTAATTTCAAATAAAAATTTACTAAATCATAATAAATATATGAACATTTATCATGAAATATCTAGTATACCAATAAAAAAAATTCATGGAGCATATTCTACAATATTAAAAAAATATATTATAATTTTATCAGTAATAATAATAATAATAATAGATGTAATCAGGGACGGATGTACATGGTCCCAAGTGCCCCCACAAATTTTTTTATTGGTATATATTTAATAGAAAAAAGAATTTGCCCTCATTATGATTTTTTTGTCAATTACATGAAGTACATAAATATTTTGCCCCCATAGTATATATTTTCTGGATCTCTCCCTGGATATAATTAAGGTCTAATTAGAGTTTAATTAAGGTATGGTCTAAATTAGGATAAAATATTAATGGTATGATAAAAATGTTGGAAAATTTGGTGAAACAAAATAAATGATTGATCTGAGTCTCGTAGTGAACACTGTTGTTAAGAACCATTTTATCAGCATGTGTAGTTCTCTAGAATTGGTTCTTCCGAGTTGAAATGAACATATCAAATAACGAACGAGATCAAGTATAGTTACTCGGAATCGGAAAAACGGAGCAATATGTTCCAAAATAGTTCTACATTTTGTTGTTGTTCCTCTCACAAAAGAAGAAAAACTTTATTATATAGTAAATATCCAAAGAGAAAAATAAATATGGGCCTTTACACAATTTAATTGTATAATATATGATTTATTTTATGCAACAAATTTAAAATATCATGAATGTAGAAATAAATCATAAAAATTATTGAATCTTAAAATAATGAATAATTTTTTCTCAAATAAATGTTCACTTGTATACAATCACTTTTAATGTGGATTGTTACAATTTGTAACATCTCGTATTCATCAGACATAAATTATTTATGCTTATTAAAATATTATTTAAATTATCATTTACTCACACATAATTGTTCTATTTTTTCGAATATTCTCCACTAGTTCAAATATTTTTCACTCATACATATCACAAAAAAATTTAAAATATTTTTCTGAGTTGATATATAGATGCAAGTGCATAATAATAGACAGTCACCTTCAATATCCTCTTCAACCCAAGGATCTTATTTCCTCATTCCATGACTTTAAGAAAAGTTTAAAGTCAGCATTATGGAATGACCGGTGCAAGGAGGAGTCAGTCTATTAGCAACAACATCATAATTATTTCAACTCTTACGGGATAATTTTTGCATCAACAACTAGGAACGTGGACCAGGTTCAGTCATGACATTCGCACCCTCAAGTCAACTGTGTTCCTATCATCGTGCCGTGTATTTTTAGTAGCTATTGTTAGAACTCTATTGTAATCCAGCTTGAAACGCTTATGGAATTTGAAAAGCCGTGCGCGATTTTACTTACACCCTACGTGCATGGCCCGAAACTAATGTTTCAATAGGCCGGTAGCTGTATGTAAGAGTACCAGACTAAAGTTCCACTTCGTGGACTTTAACTTTCTTGTAGAGATACTGTGTTCATCTAACTTTAAATTATGAGGTAGGAATCCAACTTAAACCGATGTTAGTTAACAATTTCTTCTTGTGTCACTAAACTAAATAACTTTCACAATAGGATTTGGATCTTTTCTGATAAGTAAATATATAATTGAAATAGTATGAATTCCGTTGATTCGTTTACTTACCCACACACACACCAATCACGATCTTTGAACAAGTTATCAGAAATTAAAACTTGGTCTTGAAGATGAGTTTTACTTGGGAAGAAGACACCAAGATGCCAACCGAAACTGTACCCCTCCAAGAGTTTTTGGCTAGAAGAGGAAAGTATCTCATGAAATTTTTAGTTTTTACCTTGATCATATCCGGCCATTGCTAATCCTAATAATTTTGCTGCTCTTTTCTTTTGGGCAAGGGTTTGTTGCTCTTTTTTTTTTTTTTTGATGATAAGGGGTTTGTTGCTCTTTTTTTTTTTGGTGGTATGGGGTTTGTTGCTCTTTTGATGCCTAGGGTTTGTTGCTCTTTAATCTTTATGATGCACACGGATACACCCGTTCATATTCCGGGCTTAGATGAGCTATACGCGGCTCTCCCTTAGGCCCAAGGTCAGAAAGTAGGCCTAAACGTGAATCGAGCCCATGTTGGAAAATTTAGTGAAATTTGGTGCGCATTAAGTTTTTACGGGCCCGACGAGCAAATGGGGAAGTTCGAAACGCGGCAACGTCACGTACTTGTTTTTTTTTTTTGTGTGAAAGAAACGAACATATATTAAGAATGAAAGTCAAGATACAGCAAATTCATTACATCAGAAGGAAGACACGAGGGCCACTTACATGGAAGAGAATCAAGACGGAACATCTTACTCAAACAATCTACCACACGATTGTTTGAACGGAATATGAATCTCATCATACAAAGAGGAAAAGACAAAAGTTTAGATTTAAGGGCATTAATAAGATATTCTAAATGTCAGTCTAAGATGGGATTAGGATCAAGAAGAAACAAAGAGACAAACTTGCAATTCGTCTCAATGACGGTCTTCTTCTCCACAAGGTTCAAAGCAACTTCATCCAATGCCAACTTGATAGCTAAAAGTTTCGCTTCAAGAGGAGAAGAAGTGATCTTCCGAAGTGATCTGCCTCCTATTACAAGGCTAAAAACATTCCTAGCAACTGTAACAATTCCTGCCACAGAATCACGTACTTGTTCAAGCATACGGAGATCTTCGTGAAAAGTAACGGAATTCAATTTCAAAGAAAGAAATGACCTACACGAAAATTTGAATTTTGGACATACAATGTCACCAATATGAGCAATTCCAATTCCATATTAGTAGCTTACCGAAATTCGGAGGACGCAACCGGGAAGGAGACGACTATGACAATATAAAACTTGGTCAAAAAATAAGGTGTCATGTGGGAAGATAACATGGCCGCTATATTCTCAATACTTTGCACGGTGGCCACCGGAACCCAATTAGGGAAAAGGTTAGGATGAATTTGGTATAGCATTGCGCTACTTCTGTAACTAGTGTTAGAATACCCACAAAGGATGTGCAATCTCTCGTGAGGATGTTGTGGCGAGTTTTCATTGGCAAGGAATTCGCTCTTTTTTTGACACATGTATTAGGAATTTGCAGTGCGAGCCCATGTCACACTGGCGACTCACCTGCGTGGCGCACCTTGATGGAAAAATGCATAATTTTTTTTACAGAAAATTTTTTTTTCGATAATTTTTTTAAAATTCTTTGTCTTTGTACCATTTTGTACTATTTGTTGGAAATAATTTCATTTTATTTTTTCTAATAATTTTATAAAATTATTTATATCTAATAATCTAATTTATTTTGTTTAATTATGTAGTATTATTTTTTTATGTAATTTAATGTAATTATGTGAGTGGAAAAAATTATGTAAATGTAGTTGAAAAACTTATGTATACATGTCTGTATGTAATTATATAATTTTGGTTAGAATAATATAACATTGGTTGAAATAACATAATTATGTAATTTAGAAATTATTTAATTATGTAATTTAATATAATTATATAATTTGACAAAAAATATGTAACTAAATGTAAACTATAAACCTAACCATAAATCCTAAGTTTATGGTGACTCATTCGTAAGCGCGCCTTGATGGACAATCACATAGTTTTTTTATTAAGGTATATTTTTAAGAAAAAATTTTAAAATTCTCTGTACCATTTTGTATAGTATGTTTGAATTTTTTTCATTTTTTTAATATTTTTATAAAATTATTTATATTTAATTATCTAATTTATTTTGTTTAAATTATGTAATATTGATTTTTTATATAATTTTATGTAATTATGTATGTGGAAAAAAATTATGTATATGTAATTGAAAATTTTATGTATATATGTATGTATGTAATTATGTAATTTTGGTTGGATTAATATAAAATTGGTTAGAATAAAATAGATAAGTAATTTTGGCTGTAACTTGGAGAAATTATATAATTACATAATTTGATAAAAATTACATAAATAAATATAAACTCCAAACCTAACCATAAATCCTAAACCATAAATTTTATATCCTAAACTCCCAATTTTATGTATTTCTAATTTGAATTATTTATTAAAAAAACTCAATTTCATAGTTAATTATATAATTTATAATTCTATATATTTGGTTAATTTTAATACTTTTAAATTTATTCAAAATTATATTCAAATTCAATACAATATCTGTATTAAAAAACAGAACTAACATGGAAATGATGTATAGTTCATGTAGTGAGGGATGGCGATAGGTTGGAAAGAATATTGGTAGTACTTTAACCATACCATAATTTATGTAATTTTGGTTAAAATACAATAATTATGTAATTTTGATTATAATTTGGAAAAATTATGTAATTATATAATTATATAATTTGAAAAAACATATGTAACTAAATGTAAACTCTAAACCTAACCATAAACTTTAAATTTAAAAACCTAAATTCATATAATTTTAATTTGAATTTATTTATAAACAAATTCGGTTTCGTAGTTAACTATATAATTTACAATTCTATGGATTTTGGTTGGTTCAGAATTAATTTTAATATTTTTAAATTCATTCAAAATTATATATAATTATATATAATTTAATATAATAATTATATTTAAAAAAACTAACGTGAAAGTGATGTAGAGTTCATGTAGTGAGGGATGGTGATGGGTTAGATAGGACTTTTGTAGTATTCTATCCATACCTTAATTTAAAAAATTAGACCCATATTTTACCTTGGATCCTAAAAATAATTTATTACTAGACCCATACTCTTATCTTAAGGGTCCGTAGGGTCTACGTAGTCTTATATGATTCCAACCTTAAATTAAATATAAGAAATGTTTTAACATAAATTTTAATTATATATATAAACTCTACTGAATCATAATGAATATATGAAGATTTATCATGAAATATTTAGTATATCAATAAAGAAATTAAAAATTAATATCATGTATATTATAATTTTACAAGTAAGAAATAATAATAATAGATGTAATCAAGGTCTAATCAGAGTAATTAAAATATGGTCTAATTAAAATAAAATAGTAAGAGTATGATAAAAGTTCATAAAATTCATACCTATTCTAGACCCTCATTCAAATGCGGACCCATATCTATTTCCTATCATAGACTCAATCAAAATTAATAGATCTTCGACCCACGAGATAAATGTAGGATTCTATCTGTATGATAAGAATATTTAAGTAATTTATTACGTAATCAATTTATTATCACTAATATTTTTACGCTTCAGTTATTATTACTAGTTAGACCAACTATAATTACCACGCTCGTCTGATATTCTACTATATATATAAATGTGCAACAGATGTTATTTTTTTTATAAAAAAACAGAAAGAAATTTCTCATTGTTTAATTCAACAATTCTATACGTAAATTATAAATTAAATTCACAAAATCCAGCGATAGGAATTCCCAAATGTGTTGAGTTCGTTAAATAATTAAACAATGCTCCATGAATTACATTAACCTACTTATATATATAATATATATATATATATATATCGTATTAATAGATTATCCAGAAAAAAATATTACGTACGAGAAAGTCCAGGGCCAGCAGACTGAACTCTTTATATCGTTAAATAATTTAAAATTTTAAGATTTTAGAGTTCAAATTAACAATGAAAAATATTATTAAAATAATCAATTGGAAATAAACTTCGACCGAAGAGTCCAACGAAGAGTCCAACGATTATAGATAGACTAGTTACCCGCTAATCTAGTCGGTTTAACAAAGACTATATAAGAGCCACGCGACCTCGGCCATCAGCCTTAAAAAGTTAAATTTAATTGAGAAAAGAATTTAAAATTTTAAAGGATAGAAGGAAACGCGAACCGGAGACCTAGTTCCCGGAGGGCAAGGTTGGTGAACGGTTAACGATGGCGATACGTTTCAAATTCAGGAGCTCAGCGACCTTCGATACGGTGGCGATCGGCGGCCGTCCATCGATCTCTCTTCGCGATCTCAAGTCGGAGATAGCGCGGTTTAAAAACCTCGATGAATGCCGGGACTTCGATCTCCTCCTCTCCGACGCCATCTCCGGTCGTGGTAAGGCTTTTGATCCGTCTTATTAAATCGCTATTCATGGGATCGGATTTACGAAACCCTAGCGTAAACGTTGACTATCAGTAATTCGTCGGATTGCTGGTAGATTTTGTTAGCTGGATTAATCGCGATGTTTGGTTCTTAGTTTTTTTATTGTTAAATTGCAGAGTATCGAGACGAAGATTGTCAAATTCCGAGCGGTTCGAGTTTGATCATCAAGAGAGTTCCTGCCGGAACAGCTCACATGAACGTGTAAGCTTAACCGCCTTGGTTTTTTTCTAAATTTTGTTCTCTTAACTGGATTTTGGATTTTTCTTGTTTTAACAATGTTATCCGGGACGCATATTAGTTTGCGGGAGGGTGCAGAAAAAGAAGGCGGAAATGTGGGGAGATCGGCTTCAGCAGCGGTATGTGCTCGAATTGTTTACTTTTCTGGAAGTTGTTTTTAGGCTTTCTGTGTGAAGATAGTCGATAAATTGTCTGGTTTGTGAGACAACCGAGTTAATTGTTGAGCTGTTTCAGAATGACAATTTCCTATTTTCTGTGAAATGTAACTGCTGGTCTGCGACATACTTATCTGTTAAGTGTTCAATAGTTGATGAGACTAGAATGAGTTTTGAGTTTCTGTACTTTATTTTTTTTGTATCAATTCCCTAAGGCCAAATAGTCGGTTCAGATATTGCAGTTTCCCCATGTCGTTTCCTTTGATCAGTTTCAGGGTGGCCATACTTGGCCGATTGTCATAGGTTTTGTTACAGTGGATTATTGTACATTGTAATGTATCTTGAATTCGTATGTGAAGAAAGAGCCTTCTGAGCTGTGAAGCCTGTGATTCAAACTGGCTTCAGTTTTTGTTATTACTTTGTAATTTGTATGACCTTTACCCTCTTTTTATTTGTTCACATTACAGAATGTAGCAATAGAAAACTTTGATGATTTTGGTGAAGAATTGTGCCCCAAGCTTGAGGCAGCTATATCTGGACCTAGCGTTGATGGTGATGGGAAAAACCAAATTGACAATGGGAAGATGGATGCTGAATTCCCCAGGTAGCTTCCTTTTTCCTAGCCAAATTTTGTTTATTCTCAGGTTTTGAATTGGTTAGCATGCCAGGCTGCATCTGGTCCTTTTTTGGTTGTCGTTTGTCCTAAATTCAACTGTTTGTCAATCTCAGATGCTCAGAGAAACCTTCATTAGGATGCACCGAAAGTTTGCTACATGACCTCCACGTGGCAAATCCTGGAGGTGAGTGTGTCTGCGTGATGATTTTGACAACATATTTAGCCACTTAGTGAACTTGCATTATGATCTTACTGTTCCCAAACTTCTTCATCAGGGGCCATGCCTGTCGTTGACAAACACAAATTTGAGGTGAAACCAACGCCTGTTGTTGAAAGACACACAATGTTGGACAAGTAAGATTTTGTTGTTATTGGCAGTATCTTCTTCTCCGTTATTGTCAACTGTCATTCTTACAATTCTGATGTCATTTGCAGTGTGGCTACCAACATTCCTGAAGTCCTACAAAATTCGCATTTGCCTGCAGAGCTAAAATGCTTTCTTTGTGGCACATACTTCAAAGAGGCTGTCATGATTCCTTGTTGCCACCATAGTTTTTGTGAGAAATGTAAGTTTCTGAGTATGGATGTTGTCTTGGAAAGGTTTTTCATACAGAATATGTGTTGGACATCATGCTTTATTGTGGTGAATTTATCAACTTAATTTGACTAAACTTGGCAGGCATTCGCAAAGTGCTTATTCAGAATGGAAGGTGTCCCAAGTGTTTTTCTCTGAAACCTAGAGTGGAAGACTTGCTACCAAATGTTTCTATTCGGCTGGCCATTGATCATTTCCTTTCATCCCAAGTTATACTTCAGGGTTCGGAGAATGCCTTAGATCAATATGCGCCAGGTAAGAAAATGAGCTTTTCCTGTTTTAGAACCTAGCCATTGGTAAGAACATTCCGTAATTTACACATTTTTTAATTTTCTGAATAGATGGAGAATCAGGAATTCATGGAAAAGAGATATCTTATGGCGTGACTATCCACCAAAGGCAAGAATCACCCTCTGCTACCGACAGGGGATCCAATCAACTAATAGCAGAACCATGTGATGGCCGAATGGCATACATGCCTAAGAATAAAAGGGTATCACATGGGGAAATCAATGGATCAGTGCATCCAGTAAATTTTGAAGGACGGAATGAGGCTGAATTTCAAGGAGAAAGCCAGCCAACACATGAGGGTATTGCCTTTTGTTATTTGATCTGCTCTATTGTGGCTATTTGTTATTTTTCCCGAGTATTGCTACTGATTCTATCTTTTGTTCTGCTGTGTTTATTTTTGGAACATAGGTATAATTTTTTTTTCTGGTTCAAGCTTTAAGTTGATCTGACATTTTGTCTTGCTCTGTCAGATGAATCTAGATTCACGAGGAAACATATGTTACAGGTTAAGAATGCTGGTAATCTTCTGTATGCTATGTGCTCTCCGCTGCTTACATGCATATTCTGTTATTGTTATTTGTTGTTGTTTACTGTTCTGCATTAATTGCCAATTAATTACTCGATGATTGTTTTCAGGTAGAGACAGGAATCTTTCAGAGACAGACTGGCACAAAAAGGTAATATTCTTTTAGAAATCCAGGCATAACAAAGCCATAAGATTCTTTGAGAGAGACTAAAGGTTAGTTGTTTTGCTGAATAGGGAGTTCGTGCTTGTTACACCTGTGGATCTCTGGATCACCTTATGCGAGACTGTCCAGATGCTTTGAGTTCGCTTCCTAGGTTCCAAACAGGTAAATTTATATTCTGATAAATATTCAACTTTACATAAGCTGAGCATTTTCTTTGAAAGTTTACTTAAATGCGTAGCAAGTAAAATATGTGGAAAGAAGTTTCTGGAGACCTCAGACCTGGCTGACAGATCTTTTGTCAGGAGTCCTGTACCTGATTATCGCACCTAAATATGTTATTTCAACCCGGATAATCTGCTTAAGCTTTTCTTTGTGAACAAAGACAAAGCTAGTTGCATGGTTCGAGTTATGCAATGTATACATTTTTAAATATGTGGCGAAAGTACCACTCTCAGGTGACTCTTCTATGCAGGAGCTATGCCAGGATATCCATCACCTCTCTGGAATGGGATTTCCTTCCCCCAGTTTAGGAACTTTGGAAGTGTATATGCTAATGCTGGATATAATCCCTACCTTGCGGCGATGGTTCCAGCAACAGGTTTTCCTGTTCCCAATCATGTGCCCACGATGTTCGGTCTCATGCCTGCCTACAGGTGAGAAATTTTATAGTTATTTACTTCCGTGAATCGGTTTTTCCACAAATCCTGATTCTGATGTATCTTGTGGCGGGATTACTAGCATGGGTGGCACTCCTGTTGCTCCAGCAGTTGGCCCACAGTGGGATCAAGGATGCTTCCAGTTTAGGGAACCTCAAGGTCGTGACAAGAGACAAAAGATATCAATTGATGATTCTTGGAGGTAATTTGGCAATGATATAATATAGACTTGCTAGTGATTTTTTTAATTGCCTAGGTCATGTTTAGAGGTTTAAAAATTGAGGATGATCTTTTATTTTCTTGTATGTGGGGCTGTGATGATGATGGAAGGGCTTATTTTTTAGTTGATGAGTTAACTAGCATTGTATTATGAAGATGAAAAGGAAGTTTTATCATTACCACTTACTTGTGGAAAGCTTTCTATGCAGGGAGCGATCTCCTTATGGTGCAGAAGACAGAGCTTTCGATGACAGACATCGTTATGGTCAATCAAAGAAAGCAACCCATTACGAGCTGGATAGGGATTGTGAATGCTCCTCGGATGACAGTCAGCGATCGCATAAAAAGCGTCAGCATCATAGCCACATGGATCATGAACCTGAACCATCTGGTTCGGAAGTTGAAAATATTCCTCACACTTCCAAGTTTCATGATAAAAAGTGGCTTATTAACCGTCATGTTTATGACGAAAAGCGATATTATCAGAGAGAGCACCACAGAAGTGATTCTGGCACACATGACGAAAAGCACAATCATCAAAGAGAGCACCACGGAAGTGATTCTGGTCATAGCATATCACGCAGGATGAGAAGCAAGGTGAAGGATGTCGAGCGGAAGTGTGTTCCTTCTGATACTAGAAGACACAGGCGGAAACATCACAGCCACTCTGATTCGGTTGTGGAGCCAAGTCATAAAGAGAATGGTTCAAACCATGGATCTAGGCATTCAAGGCGTAGTTCAAGGTCATTGAATGATAAGGTTGGCCATGAAAGGTGGCAGATGGTAAGTGAGGGGTCAGAGGACAATGGTGACGAAGACCATGTCTATTAAAAATTAAAATAGATTTGGAAACAGCTAACTAATGAAATGACAGGTCTGAGTTTTGAGGTAAATCTGTATATGATGTTGGAGTAGGTATATGTATCTGGTCAGTAGTAGTTTTATTCGCAAGTCAACTTTGATGAGATTTTGTGATTACAAGTTGCTTTACCTTCCTATTCCACTATTGAACGGGTTAGACATTCTTTTGTAGTCTCATAGCTTGGTGACCTAATTTGCATTTTCTTTTGATTTTGTATGTACAGATCTATTTAAGTGGCTAGCTTTCTAGAAGTTGCTTCATAGATAGCCAATCACTTTGTTCACTAACTTGTTTACCTTTCTAGCTTGAAGCATTACATGGAGGAGCAGTGAATTAGGTGTGCTCTATGCCATGTGTGATCCGTGAGCTAGTTGAAGCAGTCGAAGGTATGTGCCTCGAATTCTTTTAATTGAAAGCCATACTAGTAAAGTGAAAATAAAGTAGGGCAAAGTAGGATATCTTTCTTGTTTTAATCGTAACCACTAAGCCGACTAATCCAGATACGACCCGAGATGATATTTTTGTTGATCATTCTACTCTTCTTGGTTTACCTCATTTTCTTCTTAGGAATGCATTAATGCGTCATATCATATTCTCACATCTAGCTTTAATCTATATTGTCCATATTGCATTCCGGTATCATTGATGAAGTACATCAAACTGCCCTGCCATTTCCAGACATTTCGTCCATTAGCAAAATTAAAAAAATATTGGTCTGAGAAGTCAAAACCGAGATTACATTATGATGCTAATTGCAGGTTCACACTCAGCAATGGAAGTAAAATGTTGGAAATATTACGAATTAATTTTGTGGGTGTAGTTGAATATAAAGTATGTCGGTGTTTTCTCACAGTTCAAAAAATTGTCGGTTATTGTTAGAATAATCATCGGTGACAGTTTATGAAACTCCGGCCTCGCTTGTGATGTAAACTGAAAAGATTTGAACCGGAAAATTTGGTCGGTCCAATTTCATTGATGGTGAAGACAGCGTAGCGTATTAAACTATTAATGAACTATTGATGTTTTGCTGGCCTGGTTCTGCTGAGCTGTCATGGTGATAGAACACGATATTCTACCGTTAGAAAATACCAGGCTTTTGTTGGTAACATGGAATCGAAAAACAATTTGATTCGGAAAAAAAGAGCACCACCTAGGTTGGTTTTTTGCAGCAAGCTGGTCGTTTTTTCCCGTGGTTTGGTTTTGTAGATTGACTGGCTTTTTTTTCGTCCTACCAACATTACCCTTATGGTTTTTTTTTTTAAAAAAAATTACCCTTGTGATTATAATGATTTTTAAATTAATATTCTTGATTTTCTATTATTTCTTTTTATAAGTGCTTTTGTTGCATCTTTAAAATACCATCCAAACTTTCTAGCAACATATCTTTGTATAGAAAACTGCAAGTTGGGACTCAGCAGTTTTAAAAAATATACCATTGTTTCATTTTCATTAAAGCATGTAGAATTTCATTACTGAAAACATGCCTAATTTTATATTCTGTCGCAAAGGAAAACTATTTTTTTTGCCAAAAAATATCAAAAGAAAATTTGCTTTATGTTCGATTCGGTTGGGTCGACCTTCAGGTAATTCCTTCAGTTGCACTAGTGGATTGAATAACCTTTTTTTGAGTTCCAACAAAGTGCATGTGTTGTTGGTTAATAAAAACACGAATTTTGATAGGCCGAAGGACTGATACTATAAGTAGGACAAACGCCTTAAAAGAGAAATGAAAGGAATTTTTCCACTTATCCAAGGAATATCTTTCTTGGCATTTGTATTTGAGAGAGAGAGCTATGCTTAGGTCAGTTCCTTCAGTAAACTTATTTGGTAAGTCAGAAGTGAACTTTAGGTAAGTCAGTAGTCCCGTATGAAATTCATAAAACATTCATATCTGGTACTTGAGGAGGTCGATCTTCACGAATACAAAAATACGTGAGGAGAAAAAGGCACAAGGTCGATTTTCTTTTTAATATCATTTTGCAATTTTTAATTACTGTGCTTTATCCACAGAACGATTTGGCATTATTATTGGTCGATTTAAGTTTCGTACTGAACCATGTATTATGTGCAAGTGAGTATTGTTGTCTTTCGCATTTTATATTTTAACTGGTCACATCATCTTCTTGTTTTTTTGGATGAGGAAAATCTTCATATCATCTCTTATGGAGGAGCAAAGCTCATATACAATACGGAGGTGGAATTCGAAGGAAGTGATCGGTACGCGAACGCGAGACCACATACATTGTACACCTATTTCTATCTTCTTTGACCTGTCTTTTAGTTTTACAGATAACGCGGGCGAGGAAAAGCATTGACCAACTAGTGGTGAATCTCAAGGACCTGTCATAGGTTGAAGGCAATGGACAGGACTACAGAAAGAACAAACCATCCTAGTAAGGAATACCCTAATATTTCTGTTGGTCGCGGGTCCTCTGGCTTCTGCAAAACAATACAAAGGTTAAGACTTAAATCGTTAGTCCAGTAATCAATCGTCACAGAACTTTGGCGGAGCATGAACACTAATAGAACGCAGCACAAAACAACTTGCAGAACTGGAATTAGACTAATATCACCTAGTAAAATAAGCCAAACACTAGGAAAACAAGAAGGAAAAATAATGAACCGGTAATGCATCTCAAAACGAGTTATGGGCAAACCAGACACGGACAGGAGCTATGGAAAAATGAGTCAATGACCTTAAAACAACTACTAATCAAGTACTACGGAGTATTTCTAAGGTCAACCGGACTAAAGGCGATCAGAATGAACACATTCGTTATTTTCCCGGTACAGCTTGGGAGAGTGGCCCGAGTACTCAATCAGCAATGGAATGAAGGCTAACGGGAATATGTTTATTTTTGCATTTGGTATTGAGAGAGAAAAACGGTGAAACAATTGTGGTCAAGCAAGACTAGGAAAACGCAATGTCTAATTGGACAACATGCTACTGGAGAGTCAATACGTACCTGTTGCGGGGGAGTCTCGGTGGAGAGGTTGACCTCGTCCACTTCACAGGGCCACGTGTACCTGTCTGGATTCTCACTTCTGGACAAGCTCCAATCGTACAATCTTTTCTCCTCCGGGGTGGACAAGATTGTATAGGATTCCTGTTTAATTCATGACAAGAACTAATTAAAGATTATTTCTCCCAGTACCATTATTTTCTTTTTCGTCGTCGAGAAGCAAATAAAAGTCCACACAGAAAATCAGGTAGTAACTTTGAGAAGATCCATTTTCTTCGAGAGCTGTTCCACGTCAAGTCCCTCGTTTAGGAGTTCATCAGCCTTGTTCTTAAAGGCCACAGCAACCTGCAACAAATAAAACACAAACCACAGAGAAAATGAGTAGTTAGTTTGCTAGAAAAAAAAAACCTGGAAATATGCCCAATGATTCTTAGATCAATTAGTCATTACGGTGTAATTATAGTTTGATCACTATGTTTTTCGAGAAAAATTTAATAATAATTACTTAGATCAACTGATGATTAACTGGATAACGAGTTCAAATCTTTAGAAATCCAATGGTATTAAATAATTATTGTTTTGACATGTATCCCACCTAACTCATTTCAAAATTAGTCGAACGAATAGACATAAAACTAGTAAAGTTAAAGTTAAGAAGGGGAGACCTGTTCGTTAGAACAATTTCGTTGAAGTCCGAGGGTGCCATAGTAATCCACATCAGTAATAGCTGCAATAATCCAAAACCCAAACAAACTCATCAAATCATAATGTTAACGTCCCAAAAGAGATATTGATGAACAAACTTTACGTACGAATCCCATAAAGGGCTCTCTCGACATTAAGAGCGGAGATCAAAGAAGGCGGCGCTCGTGGGGATTCGATGGAACTCCCGTCCTCATCTTCTTTCTCCACTTGGGTTTCAGCTTCCACGTCACCCGATGACGAGCCAATTCTCGTAATCAATGTGGGATACAATTTGGGTATTACTCTGTTGCGTGGCTTGAAAGCGACGCCGTTTGGGAATACGACGGCGGTGTTGACGACGTTGCAGATCCTTTGTTGGGGTAGTAGACTCTGCGATGGCGGTAGGGTCAATGCCGCCGTGGTGGATGACATTGCCATGTGTGTACGGATATATTTATTCTCCGACACAGTTTATTTGCCAATTGTTATGGTAGTTTATCAAGGAGCGGGAAAGAGGCTGTTTTGGTGTGGCTGTGTGTCGTTGAGACTTGAGAGGAAAGATAAGGCGGCGTGTCGTTTCGGCCAGTGGAATTTGGAAAACAAAACGATTGATATAGGGTAAATTACCCCTTAGTCCTTAGTCTTAATTACAATCTTTTCTCGGGTTTTTTTTCTTAAAACTTATTTAGCCATTCATGTATTTAAAAAAATATTGATATCGGCTCCTTGGTTGATTTCAGCACCTGTTTTTTCATTTTTTTGTCATGTGAAATGACTATAATACTCTTCATATGAAAAAATGAAAAAAACGGTTGCTGAAGTCAACCAGAGACATGAGGCCAATGTTTTTCCAATATACAGGGTAAGGCTAAATCATTTATGCTAAAGGAGGGATCCAATAGGAGAATTTGATTAAGATAAGGGACTAGGAGTTAATTTGCCTATTGATATATTATCTGAAGTTAGTTTTTTATATGTATTATAAATAAATATGTGGATCAATTAACAACAAGGTCGTTGTAGTATAGTGGTAAGTATTCCCGCCTGTCACGCGGGTGACCCGGGTTCGATCCCCGGCAACGGCGTTTGGTTTTTTAATTTCCTGTCTTTTTGTTTTCGGCCCAAGCCCACAATGATTCGGCCCGGACCAAGCCGCAATCTAGTATGATTATATTATACTTTTCAATTTTTTTTATTATTATTATTTTATCTCCTCGTCTCCTTTCCTCTCCGTTCTTGGCATAAGGAAGAGGGTGAAGCCAGTTGAATATGGGAATGGAAAGGGAAGGTCAATCGAGCTCGGCGGCGGACCCTGGTCCCAGCGGGGGACCGGGGAGGCTGTTCCCCGGCGCCGCCCAGCCGGAGATCATGAGAGCCGCCGAGAAGGACGACCAGTACGCCGCCTTCGTCTACGACGCCTGCCGCGACGCCTTCCGCCACCTCTTCGGTCTCCTTCCAAACCCTAACCGCCGACTTTTATAATCTAAAAAAAAGTATTTTCAGTTCTAACTGATTACTTCGGTTTAGGTACAAGAGTCGCCGTGGCATACCAGAGCGAGGTTATTATCAGTTTTAATTAAAGTCAGGAAAAAAATTAAATGAAAAGAGAATTAATTGTGTTTATAGTGGAAATCTTGTTTTGGCAGACGAAGCTTCTAGGCCAGATTTTGTACTATGTGATGACCACGGGGTCGGGGCAGCAAACCCTAGGGGAGGAGTACTGCGATATAATCCAAGTTTCAGGACGGCACGGGCTTCCTCCGACACCGGCTAGGCGTGCTCTTTTCATCGTGTACCACACCGCTGTTCCTTACATTGCCGAGCGGATCAGGTACCTGCTGTGCTGCCGCAACTCTTTTCAACATCGTGTTCGTTTTGTTTTGTCGAGAACTTGTTTTTGCTCATGCTGGATTTGGTTCCTCAGCTCTAGGGTTGCTTCCCGTGGCATTGCGCTTGCTGACTCCCTCTCCGAGGAGGAGGCTTATAGCGGCATTTCGGTTGATACTTTCCAGAGTCGATCTACTACCCCCGATGTTTCTTCGGCCTCCATGTCTCATGCTTCAGTTTCTCGGATCTCGAAGCTGAGGGAGAAATTGAATGGAGTTTGGCTGAGCGCTGTTAGAAGATGGCCAGTGGTATGTTGTTCTTTGTTGATACAGTGCTTTGCATATGGAAACTTCTGGCTTTTAGGTCTGGGACTAGTAGTTACTTTTCGAAAGTTATGGTACTGTTGTTGAAAATAAAATTAAAGTGGAAACCTTCTGATTTGATTATTTGATTTCTTCTCATGCAGGTCCTGCCTTTTGCTCGTGAATTTCTGCAGCTAGTTCTTCGCACCAACCTTATGTTTTTCTATTTCGAAGGTTGTTTTTTTTGTGTCTGTTAAGATCTTGGAACCAAAATGGATTGGAAGTAACTTGTCTAACACATATTATCTTTTCCTGTAGGCCTGTATTATCATATATCAAAAAGAGCAGCTGGCATTCAGTATGTCTTTATTGGAAAACCATCTAATCAAAGGCCAAGGTATAATGCTCTCTTGCTTCCCATGCCTGTTAGAAGCATTGACTTGCTTTTCAGTGAGTTCAAAATGATGTATACCGGTGTTTCACCCGTGTGGCTATTTTGTTAACGTTTAAAGATGTTGATAGTTTTGACTCTTCATCATTCTCTCTCATGCAGATATCAGATGCTTGGGATGTTTCTTCTGATTCAGCTATGTATCATTGCTGCTGAAAGTCTCAGACGAAGTAATTTGTCGGCTATTGCGAATTCAATCCACCCGACATCTTTACACTCTCATCGAACTTCAGGTTTATATTTAACCTAGTTTATCTGTATTATCTAGTGTTGAGCCTGATAGACCATGCTTATCATTAATGCTTTATATTGGGATAGCACTGGTTTTGGTCGGCAATAATAACTTGTTTACTAACAAAAATGGCAATCCCTATTCCAATGTTGATAATAGCTGGATGAATTCTATGTTTCGGTGTTTTTGCAGCATGAAAGTCTACCAATAATTTGCTCTTGAACAACTTTCTTGTATGATTTTATTTAAGTCTTGGATATTCCTATCTCTGTGATTAACTCCCCAGTGCTCCTGCAGGAAGAGACTTGCCTGTCTTGAATGAAGAGGGCAATTTGATCACCATGGAAGTTGGCAAGGGGAACAGTATTTCAGATTTAGCAACAACATCAGAGGTGAATTCCTCTTTATAACTTTTCTTTATGGATCATCCTCAAACTTTACGATTTCCTGGCTCGTGTTACTCGGTACTCCACTTGGACGTATCTAGAGGATTGCAATTTTCCAATTTGGTTTCTTGATCTTAATATCTCCTTTTCTAGCCGGGTTTGTTGAACCATATTGATGCTATTCAACTCTTGCTTTCCAGGCTCAAGCAGCTAGTGGGATGAGTAAATGTACTCTCTGCCTCAGTAATAGGCAATATCCAACGGCAACTACCTGTGGTCACGTGTTCTGCTGGTTTGCCTGCTAACTATCTTTGATTACTGGCAAAGGCTCACACACATACACAGTCTCTCTCGCTCTCGATTTACATATATTATTGAATTGTTCTTATGCAGGAATTGTATAATGGAATGGTGCAATGAAAAGCCAGAATGTCCCCTCTGTCGTACCCCAATCACTCATTCGAGCTTGGTCTGTCTATACCATTCAGATTTCTAGCTTCTCATGGCACTATGCCTTATATTGAAAGATGCACTTTCTTTACGAGAATGGATCTGCAGAAGAAAGATAAAAGAATGTGCCTTATGCAGTGCGCGCATACCATGGTCCCCAACTCCAGCCTCTTATCTGGTCCACATGCACAGCCGCAGTGCCTGCAGTGCTCGCTGTACTTCACTGTACTCATCAAAATGGTACCATGTTGTAGCTGACCTGCGCAAAGACCAACCAGTCGAGCCATTTCTCGTCTGTATTGAACTGTTGTTATGTAATGTAGCACCAAATGAGATCCCAGTAGAGATGAAAGTTGCAGCCTAGATAATAAGTTTTGTCGATAGAAGCAAAACAGCAAATGGAATGATCTTGAAGATCGTTAGTGTACCTCGCAAGCACCTAAAATAAACTTTTAGGTGAAGTGTCATTAGGTAAAACCGCTACTTGTAACAATTTGTACAATGAGATCATTGAATTAAGAGGTTAGCTCCGACCGCAACATGCCAAATCAATGAAATTCAAGGATGGATACCGAGTATTAGGAAGTGTAATAAAGTAGGACCAAAGACACCATATTGCCGATGCGATTACAGTTCACCTCACCACCTGATGTTGATAAGATTATCTTAGACATGGTTGTCCGAATTTAAGTTAAATACATGTGTAACGACTTCTATTCCGACTTGGGATAAGTGATGTTCTACAGATGTATGAAATCATCGAAATTTTATTATATTATTCCCGAACAAAACATAATCAATTTATGTAGATTCGAGAATTTAAGGATTGCAGTCCCGAGTATTGTTTGTCTTGGTAATTGGAGGTTGAATCTTTTGGAGTCGAGACAAAATCCTTCTACTCAATCCCGACGCGTGCACTGCGATGTATTGGTGGAGTTTATATGGAATGCGACAGTCGAACACATGATGAGAATTTGCATGCGGAATGATACGGCGTGGAGTTCACTTGCATTGGATAAGGCCAGCCAGCTAGCTATATTTCAATTGGACACTGACGCAATATTAAGTTTGTATGATTTGAACTCCATAGATACTAATAACTATCTCCACTTGAGTTGGTTGCAAATATTATTATTTAACAAAATTAACTTGTCCAAAAAATAACATCTCCAACTATGATCAAAGGATCTGATGCATAGAAGAAGAGGGAATTTCAAAGCTTCACTTCATCACCTTCCAATTTATGATGCTATGTGCAATTGCACAATATCTAGAAGCAGAGGTTGAGGGAGATAGAGATTAGTGGGGTCAATTGACCCCACTAAAATAGTATTCAACCTATGAATTAAACTGAAATATTAAAATAATTAAATATTTTATGTATGTCCCCAAAACAATTCTGCCTCCGCCCTGTCTAGAAGCAAGTCAATTTTGGCTTTCATTGCCTTCTCTCTCTTTAAGGTGGCGCACCTATGTCCGCTAGGCCATAAGATATCCTTGAGTTTGACCCCAACAAAGAACTCACTTCTCTATTGGTTTTTTAAAAAAACTTTGTATCCAGAGTTGAACTGTTGTATTCTAATCAAAGATCACTCTCTCATTGATGTATTTCCTGTTCATAAGATTTGAAATCGCAATATTTTTTACAAAATATAAATTTCTTATTACTTAGACCAACTTTTATCGGCTACTTTGTTAATTTGTGTTTCGATAGGCAACTAATTAAGCCACAAATTCTGCGGGTACCCATCGCAAAGCTTGACGTATGTATGAGCCACATGAGAGGGAGTGGCCCCACTCAATATTTTTTTATTTAGTCATTAGTATATTTTTTACTATAATTTACATTCAAATTGAAATTAATATTAAAAATTTTAGAAATTAACCTTACTTCTTAAATTTTCTGACTTCGCCATTAGCCTTACACAGAAGATTTTTGTCTAAGCATATCCCATAATGATGGACCTTTGCGGCTATGTTCTCCAAAAGGAATAAAAAAGAACATTTGGAAGTGGAATGTTAAATAGTGAAGGACCTTTTGGAGGGTCTTGATATTGTGTCCTCTGCATGTTTGGGCTCTAGCTGTCATTTTAGAGAGAAGTAATAGTCCGTGTGGGAAGACAAATTGACGGCATATCACTCGAGAGGCCTCCACTTTTCAAGACATTTTTCTTTTTTCAAAGGATTTTGAGAGCACTTAGACTACAAAGGAGGGACGTCATCCCCACCCCCATGGTCCACGTGGACCAATCACGTGCGGGACTCATCTGAGCCACCTAACACTCGGCGTGCCACTTGCCACGCTAGAGCCCCATGCTTGCATGGTAATTTTTTTGTCACATATTTTTAAAAACAAATTTTGAAAAAAAAATCGGATTTTTTTTAAAATTTAAATTTTTATTGTATTTTGTACCAATCTATTAAAACGAAATACTTTTTAAGTTATTAATAATTTTATAAAATTATTTAAATTTAGTAATTCAATTGATGTGATTTTAAAAAATTCTATTTAATTTTCCTTTCATATAATTTTTTAAATTGGTTTCATAAGCAACATTTTCATTCCATAAATAATTTTGGGGAGCATAGGGAATAAAGAGGGCCCGGACGGCTACAGAGCCAGGGCGTCAAGCAATTGAATGAAAAGACAACTCTTGATTACGAAGTATGAAAATACCGCATTGATTGAAGATCCAAATCGTTGATTATAATCTTTGAAGTAAAGTAAAAGTAATAAAACCTAAAAGCTATGACTCTTGCGTGAAAACTGGCCAAGAATGCCCTACAATTTAGGTTTCAAAGACCTTATATAGTCCAACATAAAATAAAACCTAAAAGAGAAGTCCTAATTCGACTAAACAAGTTAATCAGTTTTTTCTCGGCCAGCCCAGCGAGGCGCTGGATTTTTCAGTGGAGCGCTGATCTTTGATCTGGTCTGCTGGATATCCCAGCAGGGTGCTGGACTTCACCAGTTTTCTTTAATGCACCTTCGACTCCTCGCCTTTGCTATCCGCCATCGCACTACACCTTGCTACCATGTCAATGTCCACCGAATACCTACAAAATAACCAAATTTCAACAGAAACACAAAATGCATAAAACACATTAAGACATACGATGAAATGAGATCAAAGCGTGGACAAAATATGCACAAAACATAAGTAGATGTGTGTTCGTTTATGCGCACATCAGAGGGTGTCAAGAGCCTACCTTGCCTGAGGGAGGTGACAAAGGCTTATCTCACCTAAGAGAGGTGTTAAGGATTCGCTTGGCCTTAGGGAGGTGTTGGAGCTTACTTCGCCTAGAGGAGGGGTTGAGAATTCACCTTGTCTGAAAGAAGTCTTAAGAGCTTAACTCACCTAAAGGTGGCGTCAAGACCTTATTTCACCCAAAATGGGTGCTATCACTCAAACAGGGTGCTAAGGGCTTAATCCACCTCAAGGAGGTGTCAAGACCTTATTTTACCCAAAATGGGTGCCTTCACTCAGCGGAACCGGCGAAAGTATCGCCAATGAGGATCAAAAACTGCTTCTTTTGAACTCAGAGGTTCACGAAGAGAGTGAATGGAGGAAGCGAAGGCGCCTAAAACAAAATGTAAATGTTCGCTTTCCATCTTATTAAATGACTTCCTTTAATTTGTTCAGTAAATTATAAATCTCCCATCTCATTCCTAAGAATTTGTTCGATATACACGTAACGTATTGAAATAAATTTTATACCTTTCCCTTTACTAGGCTTTTTTAAGACAAAGTTCCAAATATAAGATCCAACACAATTTATTGACAGCAAAAAAATATTCTCTTAAAAAAATTAGGGAAAATATACATAAATATCTTGTGGTTTGGCATGTTCCAAAAAATACCGTATAATTTTTTTCTTCTAAATTCAGTACCTGTAGTTTTATTTCGGGGACAACTTTAGTCCCGGACAACTTCGAAAAGTGCCCGGCCACTTGGCATTGCCACGTAAGTGCCACATCAACTATTGCATCCTACTTGATTGGGGTGGCGTGGTAGGGAAAATTACCATTTTCTCCTCCTTCCTCATATACCTTTCCTTCTCCTCATCCTCTCTCCTCCTCCACCTCCTTCTCTATCCTCCTCCTCTTCCCCCTTTCTCATCTCTTTCCTCCTCCTCCTTCCTCTTCCTCCTCCTCCCCCTTCTTCCTTCCTCCTCTTCCACCCCCTCCTTCTCCTCCGCCTCTCCTCCTTCTCCTCTTCACTCCTCCACCCCACCCCCTCCTCCCATCCTCCTCCCTCCTCCACCCTCCTCCTCCTCCTCCCTCCTCCACCCTTGCTCCTCCTCCTCCCTCCTCCACCCTCCTTCTCCTCCTCCCTCCTCCTCTTTCCTCCTCATCTCTTTTAAAAATGTAGTAAAGTGGTAATTTGCCATGCCATGTCACCCAAGCTAAGTAAGATAGAATAGTTGACATGGTGCTCACGTGACATTGACAGGTGGTCAGACATCTTTTGAAGCTACCTAGGACTAAAGTTATCCCCAAAATGAATCTACATGGACTAAATTTGAAAGAAAAAACCACACGGTCTTTTTTTGGAATAGGCTAAATCACATAGTACTTATGTGTACTTTTCCCAAAAAATTATGTTCGAAATAACGTTATTTTCACAAAACATTTCAACTTATTAATTGTCTAATTGGAATCCCGCTATTATTTAAATACAAATTGATGAGAATAATTTACAGTAGTAGCATAAATATATCATATATCAATAACCATTATTCTATCTTTTGTTAATTTTTTTTTGCAAAATCTGTCATTCTACCCTAAACCCTTAATATAACCATTATTCTACCGTTTATTTGAAATTATTTTTTGTATTTTGTATTTTGCAAATTATCATTTTATTAACTTTGAATTAATTTTAATATTTTTATAATAGTTCAAAATTATATACGAATTAAATACAATTAATTATATTAAAAAATAAACAAATTTAATGTAAAATTAACATGAAATAAGCATACAATAATTTAGCAAAACCACTACTAAAAACAACTGAATACACAAACACGATTAACATAAACTACTATGATAGCCCGCACCCCACATCGGTGAGGTGGTCTTACAATTGCAGAAGCACATCCCATCCACCATCAGGCGGACTAATTTTGTCGTAGTTAGACTACCCGTAGCGGGGGCGGGGGCATACCCATGTGTTATTTTTTGATTGGAGGCGAGGTGTGCCTTGCTCTGACAGGCACGCCTCGTCCCGGGCCACGTCGCCCAGGGAAAAAATTAATTTTAATATTTTTGACTTTTTTTTCAAATAAAATTTTTTATAATTTTTTGGTAATTTTATACAATTTTTTGAATCCAAATAACGAGACTTTTTGGATAAAAAAAATGTGTGTGGTCCAAATTCGGAATAGAGAAGCCCATATTGCTCTCCGTAATGACTTAATTGAGCACGTTTGGACTAAATTTGGTAGCAGTATTTAGTTATGTAATTTGCAAATCTATGTTATTTCTTGAATTTCGAAGTTCTTTTTGTAATTCGCAATTTTTAATAGCATTTCCATTTCACAAAATTTATTGTTTGTATTTTTTTTAGTATTTTCGAAGTTATACGAAAAATACTCGAGTTTGGCACTGTTAGCTGAATTTTAAAAAAACTGAGCTGACAAAAAAATTGACGTGGCACCCAGGGCGTGGCACTGTAGCAAAGGCACCACTGTGAGCTGAAAACTGAGAGCAGGGGCGAGACTGACGTGGCGTCCAGGACGTGCACTGTAGCAGGGGCGTGAATGCGGATGGTCTTAATACATACTAATTAGTTAATTTGGACGACTAACTTTCAAATATGTATATTAAAATTTAATATTTTTAATGTAAATTTTTGTCTTGGTCAGTATTTAAACAATAGTCACTTTCTTTTAATGTAAATGTAATTAGTTATTATAGCTTGACTATATATGTTGAGCTCGAGTTCCAAGAACATAACAACTTTAAATTTTGGTAAGAAAAAATTGGATACTTTATTTCATCTAATAATTTCATGTAGTTTAAATTTAAATTAGTCAATTTAAATTTTGATCAATACATAGATACCAATAATATATGTTACATTTCTATGACATATTGCATTTTTATCTCTTTAAGTATACCAAATCATATTTATGCGATAGCCTGTAATAAAGTTTTTCCAAGCAACAGAGTAAGCATTAAAGTTTAGATATCTGTGGCATGATTTTGTTCCAAGTTCTCATCATTGGAAATCTTCTTTTTCTCTAACTTGAGCTTCAATTGAATAGTGGTGGAGAGCATCATGCACGCCTAGCTATTGTTGTGATGATTTGGTATCTCTTGGGAACATTTGAGAGATTGTTAATAGTACGCATTAGCTGCTTCTATTTCTAAGACTGCTTTCTCGAGGATGGGCTTCGTGGATTTTGCTTTCGTTTGAAAAGAAAAAGGAAAATTGTTTGGAAATTGCACAACATTTCTCCGTCAGCCATATCTCATCATCGGTCGCATAAAATTCTTTTTTTTTTTCTCTTTCGCCAATTGAATTCTTGGTAGGTGAAACCATTGATTTTCCCTTTTACATCAAGCTCTTAGGTCCAATTATGGCTCGAGGACATGCGAAATCTTACATGTCCTGATATTGTGACATTACTGCTTTTCTTCCTTTGTCCAATCAGTACAATAGATCCGATTACATTATGAAGAAAAGGATAAAGCACATGTTTTACCAACATACTAATTAGTTGGATTAATTATGTTAGAAATTGAATAAAACTTTTGAACAATAACAAAAAAAATATATTAAACATTATTGTGTACTATGAGTCCATGACTTAAACTAAATATTTTTTAGTTAAAGAATAACTTATTTACGAATCCTTATTAGATAAAACCAATTAACTTAGACTACCGTTCAGATCCTTTGCTTGTCCCTTACGCAACACCGCCACCAGCAATATCATGAGAGAGAGGAGAAACCTAAAAGGTAACCAAAGGGAAACAAATAGAGGAAATCAAACTCTTTTAGTCTTTTAGTCTGAGCCTCACCATAAAATATCTCCCTGGTATAAAGAAATACATCCCTGCATTTTTTTTATATATACTATCTCCTGTATTTTGTCTTGTAATAATCTTAAATTTAATTGATACACTCTTTTTAGATAAGAAAAAGATCTCATCATTTGATCCTCCTCCGTAAAGTATGAATAAAACTTCAGACACCATCATTAACAGTCGGAAGCATATGTTATACCTGGACATTAATGCTGACCATGAGAGCGGAAATAGGAAATTTCGGAAAATGTTAATGGATACATAAACGTTGTTTTTAATTAACTCCCACTTGAATCAACGCGCAGTTGGTGCAGTGGTACCAGGGGCTGCACTTAGAAGGGCGAACCAAGGTTCGATCTCTCGCAACGGTGTTGGTGTTAGGAGAGGTTTAAAACCTTAACCCCGGGACCATCTCGAACAGGAATAATCGACCCCGTTGAAGGTCCATAATGGACTGGGCCGGATATCTGGGTATTCACCAAAAAAATTGACTCCCACTTGAGACGTCTCCTCTGGACACATAAAATGCGTTCCATAACGTACTTATTTCTGTAATTTCTTTCTTCTATACTTGCATTCGCGTCCATGTCTCTTTCTTGTCCTTATGTTTATGTTAACTTTGCTTACTTTTTTAAATATGATTAACTACATTAAACTCAAATATACTTAAAAATTAATTTAAAATAGCAAATTAAATAAAAATTTTCAAATTAACTACTTATGAAAAATAAAAATTATATAATTAATTACAAAATTTATAAATAATTATAAATTACATAATTAACTATAACTATCAAATTTGTGTCAAATATACTCAATCAATTCATTTTTTAGAACAAAATGAGCTTTTGTATTGTAAATATATATTCTGATAGTCATAAAGTTTAATAAAGATTATGTACATTGAGTAGAAAATTCATAGGTTTTGGTATTATTGCTGGTGATGGGTCTGTCATTGGTCTCTGCATGCTAAACCTGAGTTGAAAGAGATTATTTCCATATGTTGGCATGTCGACAAAATTGTTCTGCACTAAACGCTCATCACCAATTTCTCAATCTTTATTGATGATACACTTTTTTATGGAGTAGAGTGTTGTTATCCAGTAAGATTGTCATATATTTTCTCAATAATGCTGTCAAGAACTTGGTAATTGTCATGGATTAGTGCTTCACATTGCTTTATAATTTGATGAATGAATCATCAAACCTAGAATCTAAACTTGATCCAGAACTTTGAAAAGTAGAATAATTTGGATTCATGTTTGAAAAAAAAATAGTAAAAATTTATGTGGAAAGGTGAAAATTTTTGAGAAATTAGTGGGGCAAGATGAGAGTGTTTGTAAATTAGTGAGGAAAAATAAAATGATATTAGTCTTTATTTATAAATTTTTAAAATAAAATTTGGCTGCATAAATTGAAAATTTTCTACACTACATTAATTAGATAATTGGTAATAAAATAATTTATAAAATTTGTAACAACTCTAAAAATAATTATTTGAATACAATAGTATAAAGCGAAAGAACAAATTTTCTAAAGTGTTTTAAAATTATAAGAAAAACAAGAAAAACAAGTTGAGCTAATCTCCGTGTGCCATATAGATGGGGACGCTACGTGTACGCAGGGTGTTACTCTTCTCTTTCACATACGAGAATAAAATGCGTGTTAAAGCCTCCCCGTTTTTTGTCTTTGATTAGTACGTGCGCTACAGAAGAAGGTATCACACTCCCAAACTATTGTTGATTTTATTCTAGGAGTAACATTTAGTTATGGCTTTTTACTTTTACAAAATATAATTCAAAATATTTAAAATTTTAAAAAAGATTATCATTCGATCAATTAGATTAGACAACGATAAAGGTTGTGGATGATGAAGCCTTTTTCAAATAGTGCACAAAGGCTTTGAAAATGATTGAGAGCCGCCTTAAAATGGCCAAAAATTTCAAGGTGGGTTTGATTTAATCCATTGTTGTACCTATTTGTCTTCCCATTACAGGAAACAAAAGTTTCGATCCAGCAACTATTAGAGTGCTCTTGCCACGTTTTCATCATCCCTTACAGCCATTACGCTTAGAATTGTTATACAAGTAAAAGCTATATTATTGCTCAAAACAAATAGTTGAACCATTTGTGCACTAGGCACAAAAATAATGTACAAGATAAAACATACATATATCGTTCCCAGAAATCCCTACGATCTATCCAAAAGTAACATCTTAGGTACAAAACCACGAATGTACAAAACCCCTTAAAAAACTAATTGGTTTAGTGTGTATTTAAATACACAATTTTCTCGGAAGAAAAAACATGGGCCAAACTTTTGAATGGGTACATCAAATGGCGAGGGCTGGAGAATTATATCAGGGGAAATGGGAAAAAGAGAGAGCTCTTTTCATGGTGGTATAAGAAAAAGGGTAAAAGGAGACATGATGGAGAAGGAACGTCGGCACGCAAAACCCCATGGACATAATGGGAGAGGGAGGGGTGGGTTGCCCATTATGTAATATAATCCCACAAAATTAAATCGCCACCTCCTCCCTAAGTGGATCCATCCCACGCCTAAACCCCCAAGTAGCCTTTTCAATCTTACCACCTGGGTCCCACCCACTAATATCGGTATTAAGACACTTATTAATTAAAATTTGAATTAATAAAATTTATAAAAAAAATTGTAAAGTTCTTGTAGTAAATATTTTATAATAAAATTTTTTTTTCTTGAGCTGTCTCAGTTAATTTTGTTTTTTTTTTCAGGAAGATAGCACAGAATTTAATATTCAATAAAAGAGTTACAATACAAAAATTTGAAATACATAGACAAAGAATGAGGACATCTATCAGATATCAAATATTGATGCGTAGATAATAAAGTGATTGAGATTGAAGAAAAATGCAGACGAAAAATTATGAGAACCAACAATCAAAACGAATAATTGTTGAGAGAAAAATTGACGAACAATAATAAAGTTATATTATATACACAAAATTTAAATGCATACAAAATACACGTCAATAAGAATTAAAGCCAAATTTGTCTTAATTAAATTAAAATGACTATTTTTATCTGAGTGTTGTCACTCTTCTATCTTTTTCTTAACTTCTCTCTTTCTTCTAGCTAGTTTCTACCTCTACCTTTTTTTACCACATTCCTTCTTTTCTCTTGGTAGGCTTGGTAGTGTACATGCGGTTCCCCCACTCACCCGCACCATGCCATCCCATTCTCCTCGTTGCGTTGTCCCTCATCCTAATTTAAAGTTGGTTTGAAACCGAACACCACTAGCAATATGTTTCACTTATGTCACGAATACTTGTATTTACTGTTATAAGTTAACAAGTGGTAATTTCTGTTTTTCAATTTTGTGTAAATGAAATGAAAACTATGTAAAAATAATACCACAAATAGAAAATCTTTAGTTACAACATTGTTTTGTATTATGTATTTATTATGATAGTACGTTAATGTTTTCATTGTGAATATGAATAACAATAAAGTTAATTACTGGAATTTTAAAATAATTTCGAATATATTCTCAAAAGTTTTAAATTCCGTTTCATCCATTTTTTTGGAAATGCGGTCCAATTGGGTTAGTAGAAAATATCGAAATTGATATTGGATGGGTCTGTTCCTCTCCAACTGGCCCCCCAAATCTAATCCTCCTCGTCCCTTGGGAAAAAGTAAACCAACCGGCCAAGTGGAATGGCATATTCTCCACGTGGCAGCACCCCACCAGCATAAAACGGAATTGTTAATACATTCGGCACTAACCGTACAAATTATTTTGTAAGTTATTTAGTTTGGGTAAATTGCGCTAACATTTCTCTTTATGACACTTACATTTTTTTTAGAATATCTATATGAAACTTACATTTTTTTCATATAATATATATATTATTTTATATAATGTCATGTGCATTTTCATATTTTTTATTTTTGTTATAATGATATTTTCTTTCATACGATAGAAGTACATGTAATTTTTATCAATTTCTTCCAAAATTTTTGAATTTTGAAAAAAAGCAGAGTACTTTTGTGTATTTTTTATTTTTTGCAATAATGTCAATTTCTTCGTACGATATCAACTCGTATGTTTATTTTTATTTTACACCCATGAATTTTAGATTTTTGTAAAAAAAATGAGAAAATTGCCTTCAGGCCCCTCGGACTTGAGAAAATTCGTGTTTCAACCCCTCTATTTTTTTATTATCATTCAACTCTTCAAGTTCATGGAAAGTGTATATTTTAACCCCTCTCGACATAATCGATTATTTTCTCCGAACTTGAACGTCAGATTACTAAAATGCCATTGTCTTTATAAAAACTAAACAAATCCAAAACTAAACAGATCTCAAAAGCCACACAATTTCAAAGAATTGCCCGACCAGGCTCCGACCCACATATTAATTTTTTCAAACGACAACTAAATAAATCCAAAATATCAACACTAAACAACTCCAAGGAGAAGAAAACTAAGAATCCCATCTGCAACCAAACTGTAAACCCAATTAATGAATAATAGATTCAATCAAGATCCTAATTAAAAAATAATTTAAAGCGCGACAACATTAAGAAACCTAAATCCATGAGTAGATCTGGAAGTCGTTGCTCGTCATCACCGATACTTGGTTCAGTTCATCTCTTGGGGTTTCTCAGTTAGTGTTGGAGATGCATTAGGGCCTATTGAGGTCGGGTAGGGAGGAGATGACAAGGCTGGAGGAGGAGAAAGACATAGGGAAAGGAGGAGACAGCAGAGTGAGGATTAGCTATTATGGACTAGGGTTGAGAATTAGGTATTGGGCTCGACATCGAAGGAGATTTTTTTTTCTTTTGATGCTTGACGGTGTGCACTACTACCGACAGTGTGTCAGTGTGTCGGATTGGACACTAGTAGCTTTGGGTTGGCGGTGCGACGAGTCAGAAAAATGGTTGAGATAGAAAGTCAAGGGAAGGGAAAAGACAAGAAGAAAGTCGAGGTATAATCTGTACCATATTCTATTGTTGGTTCTTCAATTTGCCACTGCCTCATCCTAGAGCTCCTCGACCATGAACTCGATGATGGCACTGGAGGAGGTTGGTAGGTGAATTTTAGCTTTCAATTGGATTTAGAGCATTTTTTTAAATAAAATGGTATTTTTGTAATCTCAAGTTCAATTTTGCCGGAGAAATCGTCGGATTGCGACGAGAGAAGTTAAAAATAAAATTTCCACAAACTTGAAGGGTTGAATGATAATTAAAAAAATAGAGAGGCTGAAACACAAATTTCCTCAATTCCGAGGGGTCTTAGGGCAATTTTCCGAAAAAATATTCATGTGTCCTTTTTTCTATACCGTTCAAAAAAAATTATTCAGCACTCAATTCATTTCTTTTAACGTCGTCTTCCAAAATCCAGAAAAATGAACGTACCATTTGCAAGAAGCAATGTAATAAAAACATACTCTTTAATTTTTGTTACACTCGAGTGTAAAATAATATGAATTTACATTAAAAAAATTGGGTTAAACTTAAAAAATAAAAAGTTTGAATTTAAGTCTCATAAATGTAAAAATATCATAAAGAGAAACGTTATCTAAAAAAACTAAGAAGAAGTCCATAGAAAGTTCTGAGGTTTCAATGTTTTTTGCGACGTAGTCTTGTGGTCCAAAAATGATTCATTTGTTACTGAAATTATCCCTTTTTTGCGAAAGAGGCTTGGATATCATCCCCAAGCAAAAAAGTTCCAGACCAAAAAATGGCACCATTTTTAATCGCCCGCTCCACATGGACACTCTCCAACCACCAACAACGACATCGTGAAGGATATAATCCTCTACCTTAGAATTGGTTTTGCGAAGAGGGTCTCTTTGGAATATTCCACAAATCAGATGACGTCGGCTATTAGATGATCCGCCCTCAAACTGGATCGAGCTCATCCTAACAATGTCACCGGGGAGGATCCTTGCAGTTGACAACACGATGATATTGTGGATTGTACTGACCAGGTCGAGGAGGTTGGACTCGATCCAACCGGATTGGTTTGACAAGGCGGCCGTAGACTGGGCCACATTCTAGATGAAGAGCACGGCGACATGGGTAAGGGTCTAATACGGACTCCCAGGTCGACCCATACTCGACCAATTTGCATATCTAGGTCACGTCTGTTCTGGAGGCGAGAGTCGAAGGAGGGAGGAGAGGGGCAAGAGGGGGACGGGATGGAGGCGCTGATGTGATTGAGTTGGTCGAGGTCGAGTTGGGGCAGTGACCGCAGAGGAGGCTGGGGAGGGTCCTGGATCTGGTGGTTAGGTGATGGGCGAGAGCCAAAGGAGGGAGGAGAGAGGCAAGAGGTGGAGGAGGGAGGAGAGGAGAGAGAGGCAAAGGAGAGAGAGAGAGAGAGGCGGAGGAAATGGAAGAGAAGAACACGAGGGAGGAAATAGGAGAGAGACATAGAGTATTTTTTAAAAAAATTAAAAAGTGAAGGATAAAAATTGTTGTTTTAAAAATTACAAACTGACGTGCTACGTCATCTAAAAATGGCGCCATTTTTTGGTTCGGTTCAATTTTTGCTTTGAGATGTCACCCGAGCTCCTTTTGCAAAAAAAATAGATAATCTCAGGACCAAATGTAACGTTTTTGAACCACAAGATTACGTCGCAAAAATGTTAAAATTTCAGTACTTTCTATGAATTTTTCCCAAAAAACTAATACATACATAGTTTCACCAAAAAAAATTCATTTTACTGGTACATCATGCTGCATTGATTAACATGTGATATAAAATTAAAATTAACTGGTGTCGCTTGATTATGAGGTAGACAAAATTACTATCGTTTGTCAAAACAAAAAAAAAACAATCATAATAATAGCCCCAAACATCCTCGCGCATGCTGCCTCGCAACTGCCCCTTATGGAAGATAGGACCAAATCTAATTATGTGATGTCCTCCTTCCTCTATTCCATTTCTTGTTCCACTGTTCCCCAAAAATCGTATCCCATCTTCTCCTCTCTAATTCAAATCATTAAGCAAAAAGAAAAAAAAAAGATATTATAATTTTCTCAAGAGTAATTAATGTCTCCACTTTGTTGATGCTTTTGTCTACTTTTCTGGGAACTGGCTATAATTATCAACTGTTTCACACACCACTATATAAGTGGCCAGCTGCTACGTTAGTTTCTTGCACTTCCAAGTTATTAACTAATTCCAAGTTATTAACAAGTTGGTAGAGATGGGAGAGGCTGTGGAGTTTGTTTACACTAATGGGTTATGTAAGAAAGTGCACGAGAACCAGTTTGGTGATCACGAGGAGGAAGACGAAGTGGTTGCTGTCCGTATCAATGTTGGAGACAATGGCTCTTCCTGGTTCGAGGAAACCATTGATCACGACCTCAAGTGGTCTTTCTTATTGAACAGGTAATTCATTTATGTGGTCGGTTTCTGTTGAGTTATGTATCACCTATAATCGGTTGGATACGAAGATTCTAACAGTTTTATATTTTTGTCCAAGTTGTCAATTTTGTTTAATTAGTTGGTTTTCTTTCTCGCAGGGTGCTCCACAGAGGCACCAGCGAGTATCAGGACATTGCTCTCTTGGATACTAAGCGTTTTGGCAAGGTCACGGAAATAATTTGAATATTTCTTTCCTTGTAATCATTTAGGCTTATATTAATATTATTTATGTCTTCTCATGCAGGTGCTGGTTCTTGATGGAAAAATGCAGAGTGCTGAAGTGGATGAGTTCATTTACCATGAATGCCTGATCCACCCTGCTCTTCTTTGCCACCCCAAGTCAGTCTCCTTTTCTTTGGATGTGTTACATTTATTTATTAGCAAGTGATGGCCAATTTGATAACTAATCTGCCACCTGCTTGCCCTCTGGATAGCCAGTGTCGTACTCCGTATTCGGATGGTTAGATTCCGATTGAACAGCTGTGAGGAGGATGGTCTTTATCCATAACCTCTGCAAGAATGATGCCCTTAGCTAGGCAATGTCTGCTTTGAATTGTTAACTTCGAGGAAGTCCTATTATTTTGCAAGTGGCTGCTGTTGAGAGATTACATGTCGCTAGTTGCAGTTGTGTTGCATCAGTGCCTTGCTAATATGATTAAATTGCAGGCCGCAGAATGTGTTCATAATGGGAGGCGGTGAGGGATCCGCGGCAAGGGAGATCCTCAAGCATAGGTCCGTCGAGAAAGTAGTAATGTGTGACATTGATGGGGTAAATCAACTTTTGCAATCTCACTGCAACATTTGGATGATTGCATTCTGTGTCATAGGGAGAGAGCTAACAGAAATGCATCTGATGGTAGTGCAGGAGGTAGTCGATTTCTGCCGTCAACATCTCACAGCGAACCGAGATGCATTCTGCAGCAACAAGCTAAAACTAGTCATTAATGATGCCAAGTGAGTCACCAATCTCTCACGCTGTGATCCAATATTATCTAAACTAAGCACTCACGGCAATGTTTGTTTCCGCTGTCTGAAGGGCTGAACTGATAAAAAGGAGCGAGAAGTTTGATATCATTGTCGGAGATTTAGCTGATCCGGTTGAAGGAGGGCCGTGCTATCAACTTTACACAAAAACCTTCTACGAGCGGATTCTCAAACCGAGGCTTAGCGAAAATGGCATCTTTGTTACCCAGGTTTGTCTGTGATCTTATTTTATCCATTTCCAACAGGTTTCCCCGAGTAACTAGTAAGCATAATTCTCTACTGTTGCTGTTTCGTAGGCTGGACCAGCAGGCATTTTCACCCACAAGGAGGTCTTCTCTTCCATATACAACACCATCAAGCAGGTCTTCAAATGTGAGCCTCCAAATTGACAGAGCAGAAAGCCTTTCCTTCTTCCTATCGTCGCCTTATTAGCAGCACTATGCATAATTCATCTCTCCTGTTTGCACTTGCAGATGTGGTTGCCTTCAGTGCTCATGTCCCCTCTTTTGCTGATACTTGGGGGTGGGTCATGGTATGTGACCAACAATTTTTTTTCCAAGTTTGACTCATATTTCTTGCAATTTACTTGTGACATTAACTAGCATGTTCTCTCCAGGCGTCAGATCAACCGTTTGTGGTCGATCCCGAGGAGATAGACAGGAGGATTGAAGACAGGATTGAGGGAGAGCTGATGTTTCTAAATGGTGCAGCATTTCTGTCCTCTGCAACCATGAACAAGACCATTTTGACATCGTAAGTTGCTATTTTTCCTCACATTACCACCACTTGGCCACTAACAGCCAGCTCACATTGCTTGCCGACGATTGCAGGTTGTTGAACGAGACTCACGTCTACACCGAAGACGATGCCAGATTTATTCACGGCCATGGCGTGAACTTCAGAATCTGAACCTATTGAAACAGTCCATAACGAGTTGGAGAAAAGGACGTCCACATTGGTGAGTAGAAGCAAGAGCAGCAATGGTAAACAAATACCGTGGTTGAAAAAAAATTTAGTTGTTGAAGAAATGCTGGCTTCATTTGGATTTGCTTATATTGTATATGACTCGATATGACTTCTCCAAGTGAAAGCTTTCCCTAAAATGCAGTAATTTTGCTAAGGCATTCATCCTTCCGCCTCTTTAAGAACTCATAGGCTATATAATCTATATCAAACCGGAATGCCATTCCATGATAGTTGTCAATCCTTCGTCTTATGTGCGAGAAAAGGCGACGACGCACCCCCGTAAGACCATCTCCCGCACTGAATTCGCAGAAAGTACGGGGCTAGAACTTTGCTTGCATCTCAGGCAGTGAAACTTTTCGCCTGCAAGTGTTATGGACTCGATGGATGAACAGGATGAGATATATGAGTATAAAGAATGTTAAAGTTGCACTTTAACATATACACATGAGGCACATATATCACACAAAAACACATCTTTCAACCATGAGCCTTCAACAAGTTGGTCGCTCTTATTGATCCTCAACCGAGATGGACGACACGAACTTCGAGTGGCAAAAGGTTGTACTTAATATCTATCTTCTCAAAGATTCTCTTGATCTCCATCACGAGCTGTCCACGCCGCTTTTCCCTTTCCAAAAATTCTTGGTAGTTCATAGTATGGTTGCAGAGTAGAGCCATCTTGATGTTGTTAACATCCTCGATCTCCTCGATCACTACAGTATGTGTGGAATGCCAATGCTGCGGATTTTCCTCTATGTACCTGGACGAGAAAATAGCAAGCCTTGAGGAATGAACGAGCGCGAGATTTCGGTAAAAACATTCAACAAGTATCTGGAAAAGCTGCAGTCTAGAAAGACTTACACCTTGATACTATCCTTCAACAAGCCAATTTTTTCGGCCGGTGTTGCGAAGTCAATAGAAAAGTCAACGCGATCACCCATCTCAGGGCTTCTGTAATAATTGCTGATGGGCTTTGTAGCCAGGACCGAATTCGGAAAGTACACCTTTTCGTTATTGAGCTTCAAGAACACTGTCGTCAAGATGTTCATCTCTTCAACCAATAGCTACAGAGTGAAAGGACAATGCAAGATCATTATTCGTCTGGCCCGAGAAGAACAGAGGAAATGATCTCGCTCTCGGAACTTACCTGAACATCATCGATCACGCAGAGATCACCGACGTCGTAAGGATGCATGACGAATACGAATACTATCCCTTCGAATATAGCCTTGCTGGTGTTCCCAAACATAAATGCCGTCAACAAGAGCTGCGACGAGAAGAAGAGGAGTACTTTGGTAGTTGCAATCTCCACCAAAAGTAGCCAAATGACAGTGGTCACAGCAACTAAAATTACAGTCACTAGATTGTCCAGCTGCTGCACGGCTGTCTTCGTATCGGTTAAAGCATGCACAAGCGCTTTCCGAGCCTTGTAAACCTTCACCTGGCAAGAACGAAAACTTTCCGCAATGAGAAATGAATCACCAGATTAAAGAACAAACATTAGATTAAAGAACAAACAAAGGCTTACCACCCATTCTGTAAGAGACTTTTTGTCGATTTGTCGTGCATCAGATACACCGAACAGTTGGAAAGTGAGATCAACCTCCTCCTTAATCATGAACTTTGATAGCTCATCCTCATCAATATACCTATTAGCAAAGGATGAATACTATTAGCAGAAATTACATGAAGAGATAAAAAGTGATGGAGAACACACAAAAAAAGTGAAGTAGATGTCCTCACTTGTCATCATTGTGGGTTACATTCCTGAAGATACGAATACCGGCTGCAATGGCTTCCAACTCACTCGTAATCTCCATATCGGTATGTTCGGATTCCCCATCATTAGCACTTTCTTCCAGCACATTTGAAATTGTATATAGGCCCGAGTTAGCAACTGCATCAACCAAAACCTTCATGGTCCAAGCTGATACCCTTTCTTTCTTCAACTGATGGATCTTTTCCATGTTAATCACCTTCTTTGCCTTGGCTCTTTTCCCCTTCTTGTTAGTCGTCACACTTATCCGACCAGACTTCGGCGATCTCTTCACGGTGTCAAACCCGACCAACAGTGGTGGCCCTGAAAGTGTCTGCATAACGTACTGATTGAAAACAGCTTCTTGGATTCTATCAAAGAATCGATTGACATGGAAGTTTATAGCCAAGGTCTTAAACAGTAGTGCCTTGAGCAGCCATAGAAAAGATCCAATAAGCAGAGAGATCAGAGTCCGAGTGACGTGGTCTAAGAATCGGGAAGCCTTCTTAGACAGCACGAGACGTTTATTGAACAACAATAACCAAGCCAGAAGAATCAAACCTATCCAAACAAACACCTGCACGCTCTTCTTCAAGCCATGTACAAAATATAGCATCCTCTTCTTCAGTAAGAAGTTCTTCTCCATCAAGAAAGCGACGAAATGCATGAACCAGTTAGTAACCAGCAATCCACAGATGGTAACCATCGCAAGAACACACCACTTCCAAATCTGCAGCTCTCGTATCTTCGCGTTCTGTAATTCATCAACTGTCAAGCTAGCAACCAAGCAACCCGAGATGCAGATAAAGAAGAGCCACTCGATCACTACCACGGCCGAAATTCGCTTGTGCCTGGCCTTGAGCGATTCGACCGCCATCCAAATCTCTTCCTCCTCTTCCTCCTCCTCATCACTCGTGTCCGCCGGAGTTCCTCCAAAAGGCGTCCTGCGGACGAAAGAGTTGGACCTGTTACTCGAGATAGATACATTACTAGGTGACCCCCTGTTCAATGAGTTCCTGCTCCTGGGGGTGGACGATGCAGCCAACTCGTCGAGAAGTATCGATCCGTTCATCTCCGCCTCAATGATAGCACCTGCGTCGAACGACTTCCCCCCGAATCTCGAGTTGGACTTCAACAAAGTGGACTTCGTGAGCGATCTCTTCCGCAGTAAAGTCTCATTGAAGTGTGGAGCTCTTGGGGGCTTGCTTGGGCTCCAGAAAGCCTCAGAATTGTCCGGTGAAGCGAAGCCTGGAGACATTGGTATAGGACAGGGTGATCTCGGGGTGGTTTCACTACTAGTCCTTCCAATGTTTATTCTTGTTTCCCCCAAACAACTCGGTCCATCCAAGCTTCTTGCTTTCACCTTAACGTCCACTGCTGAACCTGTAACGAATTCGTAAACGTTTCAAGATTGCTACTTCAAAAGACACAGAGAGCCGCGCATAAACGTTAAGAATCACACATCGTTAGTTGCGAGTGTGGTGGACAAATTTATAAGTGCGGAAAATTTATAAACCTGTAATACAGACTATTGAGAATCTATCGATTCATTGTCTTAAGGTGTGTTGGATTGGATACACTATAATCAACTTTGAATAACCGAATTAATTAAAAACAACTAAAGATGGACAACCCAGAATGCAGTAGTCTTTATATCCAGGGAAGCTTTCCATTTTATGGTCATAGGCCAGAAAAATGGGAACTCTACTTCCCGCCAAAAAAGACAGTCACAGGAGATAAACATAATCTTATAAATGAACCACACAATAAACATTATACTTACGGGGGATTTTTTCTCCCATGATCATCTGAAACCAGCTTCCAGATAAGAGGAAGCCAAGTTGAGGATTCTATTTTTTGAGAGAGATAAAATTTGTAACCAGAAACCCAATGAAGCAATAATGAGGTGTGTGTGTCTGCTTGTTTATATGGAGGGTCGTAAAGAGTCGGTGTTTGATAAGGGACACGAACAGTTTCGCGCTTCAAATAATTGTGGGAACTGATATTTTTTTGTGCTACTACTAGCGCATTGATCCACGTCGTTTATCAACTTTTCGTAAGAAAAATTTGTTTTTTTTTACTCGTGATATTTTTCTTTTAATATGCAGTATATCACATTAAAATTTCTCGAAAGTAATATCGAGGAAATCGAAAAAATAAATTATGTTAGATAATTTATTAGATAAGAGAAGTTTATTTTTTAAAAAATATTAAAATTAATAATAAATATGTAAATAAAAAAATTACTTTATTTATATTCAAATTACATAAATTTTGATTTATAACGTCATTCAAGTTATATTCATTTGAGATATTTTTTTTACAACATAATCACGATAAAAAAAATTATTTGAAGACAAATAATAAGATTAATGATTATATAAAATTTATCAGACAAATTTGTCTAATTAAGATTGAGATAGAAATTTATCACTAAAATTTTCTGAAAAAATATTAATTTTTATGATAGAACAGTTGTCACGTTTTTACACTAATCTGAAATCAATATCGAATTTTTTTTATCAGTTTAGGAATAATATCACTTTAGAAAAAAATAATGTAAAAAGGTTGTAAGTTTTTTTTTTAACCTCGTACCTTGGTAAGACAGCCTACAAAACCTAGTAACGTAGCATTCTTCAACACTGTCACTTTATACTTTGCTGGTCGTGGGAACTAACCTTACTGGAACTCGTCAGTGTTTGTAAATAATAGGGGTGAAATTTGTAAATTACGGTGTCAATGATTGGTGCACGGAATAGTTAAAAAGCAGGCAACAGACAAATATGATTAAGTTGATGGGGTCATGTCCAAGTGAATTTGTGACCTGTCCACGCCACGAGATAAAGACAAGTTGGATATGTGCAATCGTTCAATGTTTCGTGAGAGAAGATATGAACGGAATTCGCAAATGCAAGACGCGTCAGGCGCCTGATATTGATACAGTTTGAACATGTACAATCAATTTCACTTGTCAATTTCACTGGAAGGTTCTCCTATTAAGAAACTTATGCTCATTGGTCTAGGTAGAGACCTCGAAGTAGTGAGATATTGACAAAAAAAAAATAGTGACATCAGAAAGAGAAATGAAGAGTAGTATTGATATTTTGTACCGAGAGATATAACTCGGAATTAGGCCTGTAATCGGGGCGGTGTAATAGTTTCGGGGTGGGTTTTCACACCAAACCGGAGAATCTAAAATTTTAATTTTTAAACCATTGGGTTATTGGTTTTTTGGTAAACCAATGGTTTCGTGGTTTCGTGATTTCGTGTCGGTTTGAAACCATTTATTAATTTTCTGAAATAAATTGGGCTAATTAGAGGCCAATTTTGGTAAGCCCAAAATTTTTAAAAAATAAAGATACCCACGAAATACCTTCAAATGAGACCTAAAACAAAACCTGCAACATCAAATTACATTACAAGTTCAACATCAAATTACACACTATCAATCTCGATCTCATTTGCCTACAATAAAATAAAAAAACAGATTACATAAAAACACCTCACTCATAACAACTCGAATTTCAGTAGACAATCAACCAAATAATCTTTATTCAAACTCGACTTTCAGTACCCCTTTCATGCAAACATTCCTCAAATAACTCTTATTTTACACAACACAGAGGAGGCTTAGCCTCATTTCGTTAAGTTTACAACAACAAACAAAAATGCTTGATCCTCGGCTTATTATATATATATATATATATATATATTATCGGTGTCGTGGTTTCGTGGGGCGGTTTACAATTAAAACTGCCCCACCCCGTTTAAGTGTCGGTGTCAGTTTGAAACCAACCCATTTAACCATTTACGTGGCGGTTCGAGAAATTGTCGGTTTGTCAATGTCAGTTTGGGGTGGTTTTCGGTTTGGTCGGTTTGAAGCTATCCCCTACTCGGAATAACGGACATTGAGGATCCCGTAAATTTTTTCATCTTGTATTTGGAGGATTTTCCAAGTAAATATTAGATTTCCTCTTGACGAATTATTTGTTCTTTTTTATTTTTTGAAAGCGATATTTAATTACCGAGATAAATTGTATAAATTTAATCATTAGGTGGCTCCTCCTATGTTTTTTTCCTTGGCATACAACCCTGATGAGTTTATTGTCCAATTGTGTTTAGTACTGCGTTTGAGACGATAAAAAACAGGTAGATAAAAGAAAATCGAATGACTTTGTACAGTTGGCCCATGGCTTGTATAGATATGGAGACAAATTCTTTAATTAAATTTGAAAGATTTTTTTTCAAGTGTAAAAGGTAAAATACATATTAGAGATCATCTGGTACGCGTAGAAGATAAATAATATTTGGTATGTGAATAACAATAGATCTTATTTATTTTTTAGAATTGATAAAACAATTTTATTCTTTACGAAAAATGAATTTTTTTATTGGAATGAAAATAAATACTAGTTCTGTCTATAAATTCAAAAGTTTAAATTAACCTGCTTAAATTTAAGTTAAAAAAATGCGTCAAAGACTACATGTTGTCAGGAGTCTCAAGGATTTTGTGTTGGATTTGGAGTAGAGCCAAGGTTACTGTCCCGAAGGATGGTCTAAGTTTGGGATCTTGATCCCAACAAAGGCATGTGAGCTTAATTATTTCCTCAAATTGAGCATTATTCTCCGGTTGTGGTAGCTCCGGCCTCAACGTCCCTTCTGCAACTTCCATCGCAATCTACGTACATTAAACAATGTTAAGGTACGCTACATTCTGAATACAAGAAACTAAAATTTTCGATCTCAGATCTAAGCCACCAAAATTTTATTGTACTCGGATACCCTTCGTTCGTCAGACTAGTTTTTAGTCCCTCTTATTTGTAAATATTGTTTCTTCAACACAAATTAGTCTATTCAGACCAAAAAATAAAAAAGTGAAAAAGAAATTCATAAGCTTCTGTCACGCATGAGTGTACTATTATAGACATACATGTATCTATGTACCTTGCTCGGACCACTATCTCTTTCAATGTAAGGATGTTCGCCTGTTATGAGCTCGTTCAATATTATAGCAAAACTGTAGACATCGCACTTCTCGTTGTACGGCTCGCACCGGATCACTTCTGGTGCCATGTACACATAGGTTCCTGTCCAAGAAACACATCAAACCGTATGCGTTATTAAATTGAACTTTTATATCTAAATTCGATAAATGCAATTGCTTGCCTGTTTCACCGGTAAAAGCCATTTCTCTTTCGTGCAAAAACCGAGCATGTCCAAAATCCGCAACCCTGACGTGATCGGCATCGTCCAAAAAAAGGTTACTCGGCTTCAGGTCGCGGTGGACGAGCTTTGGCTTCTGCTCGTGGAGATATTGCATCGCTTGGGCGATCTCCAAGGCCTTGGAGAGCCTCTCCTCCAATGGAGGAAGTGGGACAACCCTCTCCTTCCTCCTCCCTCCAAAACCATGCAGCCATTCCTTGAGGGTCACACCGAGGAGCTCGGTGACGACCCAGGCGTGGTTCGGTGGGTCGAGGCATGCCCCCATCAGTTGGAGCACGAAACGATGGCGCTGCCTAGACAGGGTTTGGATCTCTTGGGCGAAGAATGCGACCGCGTTGTCATTAGAGCTGAAGAAAGCGGGGGACAGGCACTTCACTCCTACTTCGGTTCCCCTCCACTTTGCTCTGTAGATTTCGGCTGTGGTTCCTTGGCCTATTTTCTCCAGTAATTCGACCTTACACATTAAGATATGTAGATGTAACGTCGATTAAATTAATGAATAATTTGGGTCTGAATCCCTTCATTGAAAATAAATTCAATGGAATTAAACGAACAACCACTTATCTAAAATTCGAACTATTTTATTCAAATTACAAATAACAATGTCTTTTCCCAGAATGGATTACTTTTGAAAAAGTATTCTATTCTGGTGTGGTAGGCAAAATGACGATGTGTGTTTTCAAAAGCCGGGTATAATGACCGACTTATGGATTATTGATTTCTTCATTTTCTTTACGTTGGTCCGAATTATCGACCTATAAGATTTTCATAATACACTGTTGAAAAGCCGGTAGCCAATCTCGACTCACGGGAAGAGACAGGATTGAAATCAATCTCGGTGTTAGGAATGCCTCCTGTGGGGTTATTTAGCATGTAATTAAAGTTCTGAACGCACTAATCAAAAGTGAGAATGTTAGCTGGACATTTCGTGCCCTCGTCTGGTTGTACGTCCTAATAAGTTTAGTTGTTTTTTTTATTAACAACAATTATTTTCCTGAAAAAAAATCTAAATGTAATTTAAAATTCTTAATTTACACTATCTTATTCAAGTGACATGTTGTATTCAATAATGTCATAATTAATTATGTAATTTATAATTTTATTGTTAATAATATAATTTGCATTGTTCATATTTGTAATTTGAATTATATATAAATATTTTTGTATTTTGAAAAATTATTAATTTTGTTAGTTTGAAATTATTTTTAATTTTTTAACTTTGTTTGTAATCATATTTAAAATTAATTCAATTAACTATTTTTAATAAAAATAAAGTATACCTGACGTGAAGCTATATGAACACGGGACAAAAACTAGAACAGAGAAAAACTACAAGTGCAAGAAAAAATATAGAATAGGTTAACTTGGACATAATATAAACTACAACGATGAGAAAGTCCTGGAAGCAGGGGCGGAGCCAGAAATTTTTTTCAATGAGGACAATGTATAAAATATATAAAAATTTTAGTATATAATTCTAATTTTTAGGTTAATTAATTTTTTAATGAGTCAATTTTTTATTTTTAATGAGTACATATACTAAATTATATAATAAATAAAAAATTAAGTGGGTTCAATTGACCCCACTCCCCACCATGTGGCTAGAAGTACAAATGTGAATAGTCTAAGGTAGACTTACATAATGTTATATCTTAATTATAAGTATTTATGAGTTTTAGTTACCAGAATGCAACGACATTAAAATTCGTTTTTTTGTGAGGAGACATTTTCACCACATAATAATATTCTTGTGAGTTAAAACCTAGATTTAATTGGTATTAGGTATCAGGTGGTTTCCAAAGAATTCGCGTGCTTTTTCTAGGTATGATCACTAGAGAAAGGCACTAAAATTAATTGATTTCGTGTGCCATGTGTCAAAATGTAGTAGGTTAAGAGATTTCGTCTCTTAAGTTGCATTATTAAAGTTGGATCTTAAGAGGTTGCAATGTAATGATTTAAGATTCATTGTATATGCCAGCACTAACACTTGAGATAAAATGACTGATTGGAGGTAATCGGTGACCGACAATAATCATAAAGGATAAAACAATCCATCAAAGACTTGACGAATTCCATCAAATCACGGGGCAGCACTAATACATAGTTTTCTAATTTGTTTTGTTCATCGTGTTGGGATTAAAGGAGAGTACCTCATATGAAAGTTAGCTTTTAGATCATTAGATCTTAATTTTTTCAAAAAATTAAAAATCGATGATTCAAAAACTATCGTGAATATTTGTGACTTTTTGTAAACTATAACTATAAAAAAAGTAAATTTATTATCTTATCATCCTACTTTAGTCAAATTTGAAATCTAATTTTTCTTTAAACAAACTCAGGCATCTAAAAATCTTAAAGTAACCCGACATTCCACGACCCACCGCTTATCACCCACCACCTTGAACCCCTTATCGTCCAGCCAAGTCCTACTTGTCATCCAAACATCCCATACTATCCAGCCCATGTTCACGAGCCTAGCCTAGCCTAGTTCGCAAGCATCGCGATTTTTCCTACCGTGAGCCATGCTTAGTTGCCCCCTGCCATTTGCTCCGTGTTTGCAATCCCAACAATGGATCTGTTTGCGAGACCCATCGTTCACCCTATGTTCGCATGCCATATTGGTAGTGCTGGTTTAGTTTTTGTCGTGTATTAGTTTGGACGTGTAAGGATGTTGGTTATGATGTGTTATGGTATTGGTTTTGATACATAAAGATATTGGTTTTTAATTTATCATAATATCGGTTTTGATGTTTAACGGTGCTCGTTTGTCTTCTTAGTAGTATTGGTTTTGATGTGTAAGGATGTTAGTTATGATGTGTCGTGGTATTAATTTTGATACATTAAGATACTGATTTTGATCTATCATGGTATTGATTTTGATGTTTAATAATAATAGTGAAAGAGAATTTTCTTTAGGTAATTTTTTTTTTGGAGTCTCCTAATTATCATAAATTTTATTATTTTTTAAATAATTAATTATAATATTTTTTTACTTTCACCCAAATACTAGTTTCTCTATATTGAATCTATTTAGTTTAGAGTCTAAATCCCATCCCACCGAATCTACTCCCCATTAAATTGCCCCCTGTCTTAGCAAATGCCTGCTCATTGAAATCTCCTTCCATTATCACTCTTTAAACTGAATCTTATAGATAAGATATTTTTATTTCATGATGTTTTTAACTATCACGTGGTAGTATTTAGACTATTTATCTTTCAATAAAATCAAACATAAAATATCAGACTATTTATGTTTCAATAAAATCAAACATATAATATTCAAACATATCATATTTTTACGTGGTCCACCGAAATTAATAAAATTGTAAAATTTTATGATATAATACTTTATTTTTGACCTTTTTGTGTGCCAATGTTGACGTCTTACCGTGATGGCCGATAGCAAATTGATCCACTGATGGTTTTTGAAGTCTTCCCCAATAAAAAATGAAAATATTTTTTTGTATGATAATTGAAAATATTAATGAAAAAACTTATATCTCTAAATAAGATTTAACAATGTCTAATTTAGAAATTAAAATTTCTATAGTATATGGTAATTAGACTGAGATCCTAAGGGTTTACCCAGTTCTGAACCCAAAGGGTCTAAGATCTATTGATTTTGACCGGGTCCTAGATCTTAATCTTGCGCAAATCTTGATTTTTAAAAAGAATGAGGGTATGGATATGGACTTATAGAATCTTACTTGAATTATATATATATATAATAATAATTTATAAAATGTATGCGGTAATGTAGGAATCTAACCCTCTTGACCTCTTCAATTTTCTAATTAAACATCCTAAACTTACGTCACCTAAAAAATCATCTTTAACTTCTTGCTAGTTTTTTATGCTATTGTATCGTTGTTAGATTTTTTTTTCTCGACTTAATATACTTCTTTTCATGAAAAGAATTATATCTTGATGAAGATAAAAATTTTATCATTATTAAATATTCTATTTTTAGAATGCATATGAACTTTGAGATTGTAAATTTAATTTTTTTCTAGTAAATAATTTTTATGTATCTTGGACCTGCAGATTGACCCTGATCCTACTCGAATCCTATTTTTAAAGAATGATAAAAATAAGGATTGGGTCCACCTTCAAAAAAGTGGACAAAAATCTAGGTCTTTTAGATCCTACCCCAATCTTGCTCATTGCTATTCCTAAGTATACCCCCAATATATATCAACATAAGATCCATCGTTATTTTGATGTCAGGTTTAAAGTCGATATTGATTTTGTTTGTGGATTTTATTAAATTTTGGTAAAAGAATATTTTAGTAATATGCTCTTTGGCACTTTACTATTTTGTAATTTTAAAATGTTCAATAAAGTGATATAAATTTCTTTAACTGACATTTTATTACTTGAATAATGTATATCACTCAGGCAAATATTTTGAAATTGCATGATAGTGGATATCAAAAATAAAACTATCTGATATTAAAATAGTCTTTTACCTTTAATTTATAGATACAAGTTTTATTTGTGTATTTTTTTAATACGGAAAATTCACTAATAGATCTGTAGTTAACATCCATTAATGTAGATATGCATTGATTAATTGACGAAAATTCAATGTTCAAATAAAAAATTTATATTTACAAAAAAAAAATTACATTTTGGTTTAAGTATGGCCGAGTAGAAGTATATGCCAATTTATTATAGTTCATCGATTTATAAATTTTTTTCATAGACATTGTCCTAAATAACTTCGAATATATCTAACTTCGTGGTAGAGTAGAGTTGTTCAAAATAGCACAAATCAAGCTAGCTTATAAACACCACAGAATTTACCTCTTGATGATGAATGTACCACCCATTCATCTTGGCTTGATCGACGAGGGCGGAGAGGTCTGAATGCTGAGGTGGCGCGGCGGTCAGCCGCGGGCTGGCATTGGTGTCGATCACGTCGCGGACGAGAGGGGTCTCTTGCCCTTCATCTTTGCTGTTCATTATGAGGCTCAGGAAGCCATGATCCTGTGCTATTTGAAGACAATATTTCAAGTAGTCTTGTGTCCTCTCCGTCTTATTCTTGTACATGATCCGGAGATCCTTCTGCTTCTGGACTTCCCTTTCTAGGTCCACTACCTTCATTGGCCCAAACCCAAACCAAAACATATGAAGAATGAAGATCAGTTTCTGCTGGGCCAAAACCCAATTAAATTGAAAATCTCAAAACCATAGCAATATTGAATGGGCTTAAAATGGGCCATATTTAAGTAAAAGGCCTCAGTGGGAGTTCACAAACGGCCCAAATTACCTGTTGCTCCAATAATTCCAATTTAACTACTACGTCGGAATTGTGGTGTGTTTGGGGGCTCCCGCTCTTGCTCTTCGAGGTAGTGCACCCCATGCTCATGCAGCCGTTGATTTAACGACAATTCGCCGGACAGATCTGGCCGGCGGAGAGGGTTGCACCGTCGGTATCACCTGTGGCGACTTCCTAGGACTAATTAGATTGGAATTCTTAGTACTTAGTTCTTGTTAGCTTAACATAACAAGTCAAGAGTGAGGGAGCTATAAAGACCATATATAACTGAACATAACAAGCTAGGTACAGCCGGTTGCTTGTCGGTTAGAAACAGACAAGTTTGGGGCGGACATTATTATGATCCTATTGATGTTTCGCTGTGCGGGAGCTCGGAAAGGATAATTCGACATTATATTTGCTTCAACGAAAATGTCAAGAGATACTTTTATTCTGCAATGGGATTTTGATGGAACATAAATGATTTAGTAATTTTAATGGCCGCTAAATATTTATTGTGAAACTTAGTCATCGTTTTTAAACCTGAAATAGCAGATTTATCGGATTTCTATATAATGTAATATCACCAAAAAAATATGTGGTAGGTTTATCAATGTTGTCAGCTTATGTTTGTTGTTGGTACTTGGGTATGATGTTTCCTATGCTGAAATGTATTGGATTCGGAATGCTTATCACAATTTTGGCGGTACCTCACAGCCGTTCAGAGCCTTCAAAAAATCCGGCCGTTCGGATGCTTACTTGCTACGTATTTATTTTTTCATAATGTAGGACTGTTTCGGATCCTATATAGTTAAGATTAGTCCAATTGTTTGGAAGAAGAAAAAAATGTAATGATAGACCATTGTAGACTATTTTAAAAAACTTTAATATTTTCCATGAATTTGACACTTATCAGCAAGAATATTTCTGGCTCTTACATAATTTTGAAAAAAAAATCTGAAATACCGGGTCCTTTTTGTTTCACAAAATGTCTTTTTGGCCCAATTTATGTTAAGACTATGGTTGTTGTTGCTTCTCTTTAAGTATTCAACTTCAAATTTACACGTAGCAGCACAAGGGGTTTACTAATTGACATAAATTTATGGTTTAGTTTTTTGCAAATATAATCATGATGTAAAAATTACCTTTAAAAATTTATTCAAACTCCACATGTTTTAGAGGTAAAAATTTCTTCAGATGTCGCCAAAAAGATTTTAGCTAAAATTCCTTTTTTTTTCGAATATTGGCGCTTTGACATTGGTCCCAATAAGTTAAATTCTCTTTCCACGACCGAAACGATAAAATTGCTTTGTCTACTTTAAGAATTTGCCTTATTTTGGACCATATTGGATATTCAAAATAATAAGCTGCAACTTGGATAGCTAGTGTTATGATACATCGAATCGTTGTTGATGAATCAGAGTTTTTAGGACCATATTGGATATTCATGATTATAACCTGTACCATTTAGATAGCCAAGTGTTTCTTTAATTAGCCGTTGGACCATTTTTCCTTTCCCGTGGCACACACATGATATAGATTCAGCAACAAAGGGAAATGAGCCGGCCTTGTCTCGTGACATACAAACTTTTTTTTAATGGTGTGAAGGAGGCAACTTGAGAGCAATGGGCAGCCTATGCGAGCTTTGGAACTTTTATAGTTGGTTATTGAGATCATTAAAACTGAGATTTATTTTTATACTTAAGTATTTCATTAACCATCCAAAAGATTATACCAAACGTACACAAATATACTATACCAAATATATATCCTCAAGCAGACTTTTTTTTTACTGTTTTCAAATGTATGGATATGAAGTTACAACGTATGACTAATTGTTAAAATTCTAGCACAATAAAATCTCATGGAAAATCCTTAGAGACGATTGTATTAAGCATAGAGCACAACATTCATCTAAATCAACTGGCATCTTTCATAATGATTCCTTATTTGTCGTGTTAATTTACTTCTTTTGAGATTTGGGTTAACTATATTGATTGAACATTATCACAAACTTTTCATTTGCAAGTTACTCACTGCTCTTATTTTATGACACGTGATCAAACTTGTACCATCTTGTGATTTAGACAAAATCGATATAAAGTCTAGTTTTAGGTGACTTTCTTTATTTTTGGATCTTGTATGACATACGAGGTGAATATGTTGCGTTTATAATGAATTATCTATCGTTGCTTAATAGTTTCAATGCATATCTAAAAACTATACAAATAAAGTAATTAGCCAACTTTTGGGGTTGTACTGGCGATCAATGTGCTTCGTCCTGGAGTCCCCTTTCTTTTCGTTTGTCTCTTTGACAAGATTCTTTAAGACCAAATATTTATCGAATCCTTGGTTATATGATATTGCACTTTGTTGGGGATGAGAAAAGCTGACAGTGATCTCATGGAAACTTAAACTCATTCTAGGGATCGCAAAATCACTAGAGGTTTGTCTTGTATCTTCTAGCAAAGCAAAAGTGCATCAACAAAACAATGTACCATCCCTTCAACTTCAATCTGACGACTGAGAGAGTGACCTTCTCTTTTCCCAACTTTAACGTGCCTTTGCTTTAAATTTAGTTTTAACTCCTTGCATCGTATAGAGCGGACCGACGTGGTTCTAATAGATATGGTTTTTGAATGGAGATAAAATTCTAATAATAAATATTTAATATTGTTGTGTTTTCAAGAATTCTATTTCAAAAAACAGTTAAGATAGACTAACGTTCTTGTTTCATTTAAATGATTATTAATTTTAGGGTGCCTTTGTCAAAATTAATGTAGTAATGTTATAACTCAATATGCTGTCTAACCGTAAGCCCATCGGACAATTTGGAAGGATTTTAACATGATCAAGTTACTATATTATATATGTTAGAACCTTAGTATTTAATTTAAAAGAAGAGTTAAAAGTAAAAAAATTGTGAGCAATAACTTTGATATTAATGAGGGGGAAGGGTGAAAACTTTTTGGAGCACTTAATGAGGTTGGGATTGAAGAAGCATACTGGGTCCACTTGTATGTAGATGTCAATTGCTTCAATCTACCAGATGGAAGATGAGAAGCTAAGAATTCTTATTTTTTACCATTTTGGGGACATACATTAACACTGAAGAGGAATAGCATTCGCCACCAAACTGACCGCCTAACGTCATCGTCTTGCATTTATGTCACAAAAAGTCGTGCAACCTGTAGCAGAAATTACAGCTTTTATTTGTCATCAATGCAGCAAGCACTCACCAATAATCGGTATACATATAATTTAATTAATCAAATCACACAGGTCTAAGCGATGATATTTGTTATGCGACAAATATTTTACAAGATTGAAGAGTAATTAATCAGCATACTAATATCCGGATAACAAGTACTATAAAAAAGAAGGGTTGAAATTTGATATAAAAACTAGTTTTGTCCTTTTTAATGAAATATGATGAATTAATCAATTGATGAATTTGTTTTAATTCTGGCTAACAAACAATTTCGGAGTATATAACAAGTGATCACTGATATGAATAGACCATCGAGGCGACTCCTCATTGATAAATTGTAAAACTCGATTGCGACTCCTCGTTGATAAAGTAATTTCCACGGGCAGGGGTTGCTACTATCGGAAGAGACCATCGAGGTGTTGTTACAGGAGACCAGGTACGCATTTTGTCTACATCGTCATCTTTGAAAGCAGATCAGTTTCAGAAATTAACAATTACTATTGCAACAGATTGCCGACCGGCATTTATATATATTTTTTAAATCCAGATCCCGTAGTTGTCTGAAATTTAGAAATTTCTGTAATAGAGATTAGACAACCTCTAGACTTATTACCATAGTTTTAAAAACCGTGGTCCGACCGGTGGTTCGACCGGTCGGACCGCGAATCGCTCATTAAAGCGGTTCGTTTTTATGGATAAACCTGGAGTCCGGTTGAACCGCTCATTTTCCGGTCGGACCGGGCGGTTCGCCCAGAAATCCCAGTTAGACCGGGGCGGTTCGACCAAAAAATTAAAAAAATTAAAATTTTATCTTTGATTCGAGACCACATTTTTAAAAATATTTTATTTTTTATATTTTATAAAAATTGATATGTTTATATATGATTATTAATTTATTACATAAATTATTTACATATATATCTATATATTTTAAAAAATTACAAAAAATAGAAGGAAAAATATTCTAGTCGGACCAGTGGTTGGACCAGTCCAACCGGTCGACCCAGAAAATGGATAAAATTCGGGTGGGTCGTACTAAAATCCGAGTTTTAAAACTATGCTTATTACCAATATGTTCTCTAATCTATAATCCTAAGAATCTGAATTTGGTAGCAGATTTACTGATGATTACGATTGATTAATACAGGGAATTGTTTGACTTAGTTTGCTTCCGTGACATCCCATCCAACTAATCTTGATGTATGTTTAGTTACCAAATTTTCGATATAATATAAGTAACCTTGACTTTTATAGTTAAAAAAATCAACAATATGAAGATAGAACATATTGATTATGATTGATTGATACATGGAATTGTTTGAAATCCAAGAGCGATCAAGATTGGTTAGGGTCAAGTCAACTCCTACGTATTAATAGTAAATTTTGTTTTTCTTTTCTTTTGAGGAGTAAAACGGGAATTAATTTATCTGCGTACTTAACCTCATTTTACGCCCATAGTGCACAGCCATTATTAAATCCTTCCTACCAATCATTTCATTGCTTCCCCACCGGACCAATCATACCGGATATTTTAATAAATCAAGGGACCGTTAGGAGTAAGAGTAGTACTATTATTAGACAAAATATATATTTTTTTGGTTGAAAGCACATAATCCAGATTGAGTAATATAAATTTTTTGAATTGTGACAAATTTATCTAATAAATAATTAACAATAATGTGTTCTCTATAAGATCAATTGGTTGAATAAAAATAATATTTTTGTTAATTGATATAATATTTGATAATTTTAAATAATATTAAACCCAAATAATTTTTTCGTAAGTAACCCAAATAGTAAGCTACTAATATTCCCGTACCCCCAACCACCAATTTATTATTATTATTTCGAGCACGTCCAACTATAAAGTACCTACCTCTCGCATTATAATATTTCAGTTACTCGCTTTACCTATATTCCTTGAATAAGGTACAAATCCACCCACCAATTTAAAGCTGTTCTTGTTGGTTCGAGCTTCTAATCATGTGGGTGTTGTATAAATTTGACCAAGATTTAGTATATAATATGTAGTTATATGCATAATACATATTTTATGTCACAATTCGAGACCTCTGTGCATGCTCGTCACGTACTAATGATATGTTTCGTAGGCCATTATGAGATCTACTAACGATACATTATCTTCCAAGTGTCACTGCTCTAGAATAGTTAGATTATTGATTGTGTCGTTGAATTTTGAGGGGAACCCAGTTCGAGCTGCCTCGGTAATCATTGATAAAGATTCCGGAGCATATTATATATTTTTTTTTTCATCAGTCATTCTTAATATGATTGTAATTTCTTTTACACATAATATAGGAAGAAATTGATGTCAAAGGAATAGGATCATGCAAGATAAGAATTTCTTGTTTAAGAAAACGAGGTTAGCCCTTCAAGGTGGACAACCAGAAGGGAATACCGTCCGGTTATTTTCTTGTTTTATACAAACTGTTACTGAATTTTTAAGAATGAATTTAATAATGGGTATGAATTATACGACAATGCTTGCATCGTCTCCTAATGTAATTGAGGCTAGAGTACAGTCATGCAAGCATTGTAATCGTACAAATATGTAATCTAACAACATAAAAAAATTTAATGAGACTGATTGAGTTGTTTGTAGAAATTTTTCTCAAATTTGATTAAAGTAAAAGGAAATAGTACACAGAGAAATGTTAACTTCCACAAAATACCCATCTTATTTAGCCTTTACTGATATTTTTCTTCGTCACAAGAACTTTGACTACCGATTCCTAATTTGCAACACAGCTAAGCTTATTATTGTAGCCCATCAATTTCCATGGACCACCAAAATTATGTCTTATCCCCACATTGCTTGATGCTTCCTGGTATTCTACTTTCTATGAAAATTCTTTCAATCTCCAACCCTTTTCCAAACCCCAAATTAAGAAAACACCCAATCACATTGGTCCCTTCCTGTTTAAATTATTCAGCCCAAAAACTCCACATTTAAGCGCAGCACAGCATCCAGAACATATAAAGACAAGCCATTGCAGAGTTCTTCAGTTCCCTATATCAAAATATCCAGCAGCATCCAGAATAAACAAAGATTGGATATTGACATCCAAATTCACTTGCAACATCTGCCCACAACATCCAGTAATGTGTTCATGATATTTTTTTTGTACACGGTGCAAGATAGTTGGTTACACTAGTTCTACGATGCACCAAATAATGTATCAAATATTTGAGAGTTAGTTTTAATGATAACAAAAGAAAATGAAGAGACTAAGGATAAAGTCCAAAATATTAGAAAGTATGCTTATATCGGAGGAATTGGAACCATGTTAATATAGTGGTCGAATAATTTTCTTTCGGTATTGGCCTTGGAATGGTTATGATGCTAACTCAACGTTCAAGCAACGAGGAGGGGCCGGCAAAGTACTCAAAACTTACCAAAATACAAAACACCAAGTCCTAATTGCAAGAAAGGAAAAAGAGGGTGAGATCAAAATTAAAAAAGAGAAGAAAGCTAAAGCTCTCACAACTTTCTCTATTCCCATGGGGAAGTGAAGATCTGTCTTTCCCTTTTTTTTAATATTCGATATTAAACATTTGCATGTTATGGAATTCTATTTAATAGAGTCACAAAGCTCAAAATGATAATCTGTTTAATTGAATTCATATCTACTAATACTAACTTTTATGGGTATATGCGCTTCCCTTTAGCCATCACCAAGTTGTTCACAAATCCCATGACTTGCTCTCATTTTGCTTGTGATCATAATCTCGAATCTTTTCTTTTTCTCCTTCTACCTCTCTTTTTTTCCTTTCTTTTTCTGTGATTGTATCAAATCCGTAATGTCAGTATCTGTCTGCCTGCTTCCTTAAGATCATATGATCTGGAATTATCGCATCCCCACTTCTGTCCTTTTCCACTGTAAAAACCGTACCCTATCTTCACTTTTTTGAATTATTTTATGGTTGTTGTTTGAGCATTTCCAAAAACCCAAAGAAAATGCTTCCAAACGTTTATACAGATTTAAATATCGTACTTAATGGCATGGGTCCAACTTATACACGGGACGCATTCACACGAAGGCGAAGAATCTGAGCAATGAGCTTGGAACTTCCAAACGTTTATACTGATTTTTATTCCGCTCATCAAACCCAGCAAATTTATCTCAAGATAATTGACTTATAACTAGTTTTAGTCACTCTTTTAAAGATGATAGTGAATTTAAGTACTTAACTGACCTGAAATTTGTATTAAACGCAATATTCCGGTGCAATAACAAAAACGATGAAAAAACCACTAGAAATAGATAAATTCCGATATACCAACACCTCCTTTCCCAATCATATGTTCCCCCAACCCAAAGAAATGGATCTCCTCACAATCCCATCTCAAGAACAAGAAAATTAAAAAAAAAAAAGAAAACTAACAGTTTAATTACACAAGAAAGAACACTACTGAAACACATCAAAGGAGAGAAAACGATGGGCTAGAAGATCAATAATCTGCTCTAGAACTCAGATATCACCAATATTAAACTCTCAAGCCACCAGCAATGGCGCGATTGGTCTGAACACGGGTAGTCTCATACACAGGAAGCTCTTCCCTGTACCGATGATGATCGGCTCCGATCACGGCGAGGTGGTCGAGCTCGAAAAGATCGGAACTCGAACAACTCATAGCATCATTATCCTCTTCTTCAAGCTCCTCTTCCTCTTCTTCTCCGTATTGGTAACCATTGTTACTAATGCCCCTCATCGAAACCGAGACATTATTATTATTACTCTTCTGATGGCGATATTCTTTCAAGAACTCCCTGGCCACCTCCTCCACCCTCCGGCTCTTCATCTCCTCAACCTTCGGCTTCCCGATTCGCCATTCCGTTGGAAGGGAGACCGAAGTAAGTCCGAATCCTTTCTCGGTCTCGTCCTCACGGTACAGCTTCTTGTGCCCTACGGGCTTCAACTCCTCGTCGACAACCAGGCTCACCGGGTGGAACGTGACGTTCCTCTTGACCCCGTTTCGGAGCTTCTCCCTGGTGGAGGGCGAGTTCTTGCTTAAGCACGATCTCGAGAAGGAAGAAGCCGACGAACACGTGGACTCGTCCCCTGACCTAAGCTTCGAAGAAGATAAAGCGGGGCTCTTGGGCGTCTTTTTACCGTTTTGCCCCGCTTGGAACAGGGAATTGATGAAAGTTGCAAGTTTCCCGCCGGGGGAAATCGGCTGCTTCACCTTCTTCAGGTTGTTGTAAATCTTCAAAGCCCTCGACTTTGACTTGATCAAGCTATCTTCCACAGTCTGAGCTTCTTCCCTCTGCTCGTAAAACAGATTCCTCTCCGTTTTACCAGTCCTAATAGGCTTCGTAGGCTTCTTCTCCAAAGGGTAGGAGCATGTCTTTGGCCTTGTCACGTAGAACGAATCGTTGTCGGAGGACGAGAACCCGCCGAAGCTCGAATCCGACGAGCTCGAACCGGAGCTGAAAAACCGGGGGTCGTGGTCGAGGAGGTCGTGGTCGAATTGCGGTGGCTTCTTCCTCTGATGGGTTACGACCTTCTCGCTGACCTTCTGATCCATCCACTTCTCGATCAAACAAGCCCGGCGAAGGGCCATTGCCTCTCTCTCGTTGGCTTTCAGGTCCAAGCTTCCGCCTTTAGGAAAGCTCTGTTTTTTGACGTTGTCCTGGTCTCCCTCGGCCATGGAGCGGTAGATTTCGTCGAGGAGGGATGAGGAGAAAGTTGGGTTCTTTTGGTACCTGTCTTCTTCTTCTCTTGTATATCTCATTGTTTTTTTTTTTCAATTTGTTGATGGTGGTTGTGTTTATAATGGGAGGATGAGGAGGGGGCAACAGGAGGACAAGTGTTTAGATGTTATGTTTCCTCTTTTGGTGCCAATTGAGAGTGAGTGGCCAAAAAAGAAGGAAAAAAGCTGCAATGTTTAGAGTGGAAGAAGAGACACACAAAGCAGAGACCAGGACACCAGAATGAGAGAGAGAGAGAGAGAGGTAGAGAGAGACAATGTGGTTCCTCTTTTGCTGCTGTTGTTGAAGTGAAGATAGTGATGATGAGGTTTGGTTTGGTTTGGTTTGGTCTGGGGATGTAGCCAATGAGAACAAAATGGCACGCCTTTGGTTTAAGACAAGACAGAGAAAGAGAGAGGAGTTGAGAGATTGGAGAAAACAGGACAAGGGAGAGGGTGTCTTTATAAGGAGGAGGAGAAGATAGTTTAGTATAGGGTGAGATGCGCGTGCGTGCCCTACCCTAATTGCTCCCTTAGCCAAGGGCTATTTGCCTAGTAATTTTTCCGAAAAAGATTAATAGATATTGTTCTAGTTTGATTTAATTTCGAATTTTAGTTATTTAAAAAATAGTGTAAAATATTTGTTAAAAAGATTTCGACATTCTTAAAAATCTAACCTGATTTTAATTTGAATTAATCAATTACTTAAATTCGGATATCTAATATTATAAAAAATTCATGAAATTATTGCGTGGGTAATTATTTTTCCATCACCAAGAATTATTTACATTAATAAATAATTTTTTTAACTTAATTGAAAATTTTTTTGTTGAAATAGTTTAGCTACTATTTAAATTATTTTTGGATCAAATTAGGCATATAAATACCATGAATATTTTACAAATGGCAATTTGTTCCATCTTTCCTTCTCAAAAAAAATTTGTTCCATTTTGGTTCTTTCGCTAAACTCTATAATCGATAATTTAGATTTTCTACATTGCGCCACTTTGAGAATATATCGGAACTTGGAGCTCGTTTGACGTGCTGTGAATATTCTACTGTCTTAACGTGATTTTTTTGGTGAACTATATTACTGTGATTATCTATAGAATAGAAAACATGAAAATCAAACCTATAATCTGCTTAAGAAATTATGATTCAAGCGGTGCAATGGATGTGTTTTTGGAGGTATCTCCTTTACACCTTTCATCGTATTAGTTGTCAGATTTCAATCACTAATTGATACGTGCGTATTATTTTTTGACGATAATATACGCGTAATTTTTTTTTTGGTCAAGAATATACGCGTATTTTAGGTGCTTAGAACGCGGCACTATTTCAATGTCCCTCCGTAAGATTAAAGAATGTGGGCTCGCTTTCTTTAAAAATTGCCGAGATTGCTCACTTTTCCAACTCTGAAAAATCGAGTTTAATTCTGCGTTAGTTTGCATAATTGAACCACATTCTATTAATGAGATGAGTTTTCCGAATTGAAATTTCAAATTATTTTGTATATTGACTTGGAAAACGTATTTACAATTTTTTAAGCCTAATATTTTTTTTTAAGTTAGAATATGGAAGTTGTAGTTAGGGAAGACACGGTAATTAACGCTGCTTTTTTATTTTTATCTTTCCAATTACTGGTTTTTGTACTTCCCGTTTTTCTTGGGTCCCTACTCGTCTAACTTTGCCGGGACATTTGAATGGCATAAAGCACCATTACCAAAAATGAGCTAGATGACAGTTAAAAAGGAGAAATTACAGTGGTGAAAGATTAGCTGTAATCATGGGAGAAACACTGACTGCATGGGTGATTATTTGATTAGGAGCCTCATAAATTGGCATTTAAAATCCGCCCGTAATTATTGAAGGAGCCTTGTTTTAATTCTTGAATCAAGTAACGGTACTAAACTGGAGCTTAAGATGTTCCGAAATCGCAAATTAGGGATCCAAAGTTAGCTTACACAATCATCCCGTTATTCTGTAACTAATAAATATTTATTTGCTAGTGAAATAATTTTTATGACCTAATTAAAATTTATCAAATTTAATTATTAAAAATATAACAAATATAAAATATTCTTGAATGAATGGGAAGAATTTTGTGACGCTTCAAATGCCCTAGAAGAAAATCAATCATAAACCCGCACCACAAGAGAAAATCAATCAGAAACAAAGGCAATTGAACGGTTCAATAAGTAAAAAATTGTTTTCAACGGGTGGGCTTGCTTCTACCTAATTGGTTACTGGGCCTTATATTTTGGACTTCAGGTAATTGTAAAACTGGCCCGTTTACTTCTCCTTACCCAACAACTTACAGCTTCTCCTCCTCCAAGACTTCAACAATGTAGGACGACTGATGACGTGGATGGTTACTCAGCTAGGTTCCCGAAATAACGTTGTTTCACTCAACTAGAGACAATTTTATATAATTATATGTATTTGGCAGCCAAAATGTGAATATTTAATTTACTTTTTGTTACAATTGCAATATTTTGTACTGCAAAATTCTGAGTATCCAGTACTTTTGACAAAGATAAATTGATGGAAAATGAGTCTTTGGTATCGCCAATGTGGTTGGATCGTCCCGGATTTGAACTAGAGAACCACTCAGTGTGAAGTAAGTCATTGCACTTAGGTTAGTAGTCTCAAATGCATAAAAGGACATTTTGCGTAAAGTAGTAGGTATTTTTTTTACCTCGGACTTTGTGTTGCGGATAAGACTTTTATTTAAGATTCTTTGTATTTGTAGTTCAATTATTATTTTGGTAATTATGCATGTGGAAGTGACCCTCCATTTTCTACCGGAAGAAATGGATAATCAGGATTGAGGAACATAAACGGGGCTGATCGTGACTGGATCAAGAGGGTACATTCGGCGGGGCCGACAAACCTGGTCTCGCACAGTGGGGGCCACCTCGTTGTCGTTGCCACGTGACCGTTCACTGTCGTCCGTCCTGGCAACCGTGTTGTCGGACACAAGCGGCAGCCCCCTGACACTGTTAAATTCAGAGAATACTTCATTCTGTTGCAACGGACTGGTTCCAGCGGAAAGCTCAAACAATTCAAAGTTTGGGCCAATTGGTAGCAAGTTGGTTCGGCCCATGATCCAGGATTCAGCCCACTTTATTTCTCCGAGTGTATCTTGCGTATCTGAGATCAACAACTCGGGAGGCCAGCTGGAGATTCGTATTGGAAACATGTGGGTCCCATTTAACAGAAGAGGACGAAATCTGTTGGAGGAAGGATGATTGTGTTGATAGTCATTTCTCTATTTTACCCTTGCTTTATGCCTTTAGTGACATGTGTAGGCTTAGTATTGGGTATAAGGTTTTATATATCCTTACCCATCTTTCCTTGAACGATATACTGAAAAGGAGAATGAAATCAATTGCTTCTCCCAACTCTGCATCTTCTCTTCCTTTCTTAAACACCTCTGTTTTTTACTCTTTCAACAGACACGTGCGGCTTTACTGCGGGCTCATTCCTTGTCTTTCGCCTCTATCTACGATATGCCCAAGATTATAAATGCTTGCTTCTAATCCAGGAGCATCCTCCCCAACATTCTCTTGACATGTGTCATACACATTTCACTCAGTTAATGTAATGCCTTGTCGAAATAAATAGACGATATATGGATAACCCAGTAATCGAGAGGTTGGAAAAGAGAGAGTTTACTTTTCAATTTTGCTTGACTACTTGTATGATCTGAGGGGATCATATACACGCTTTCAGTAGTTGACATTAAGCGTAACTAAAAATTCTCTAATCGAATGAGACTAATTGTCAACAAGTTCATCCTCGAAAATGAGTTCAAATGAAACGTCAGCGTCTCAAGAGTTATTGCGGTGGTTGAAGCGGCATAGAGCCTCTTCGTGATGAATGAGAATCATTGTGGCACCAATAAGGTTTCCAATTTGCAAAACCATGTAAGATAAGAAGTGCATGTCACATTCACGAGGTTGAATATTTTCAAAATCTAATTTGTTTTTGGCAAGTACAAATGCCTCATTTTAAAATAACCAGAACGAAAAATAAAAAAAATAACAAACATTTATTAAAAGAAATCAATCTCACGCTTGATAATGCTTTATTGACAAAGGATAAAGATGTTCTTGCCTTATTGACAAATGATAAAGATGTTCCTTCTTTATTGACAAATGATAAAGATGCTCCTATCTTATTGACAAATGATAAAAATGCTCCTCGAGTCCACGCAAACATATTTCAATGGTTACCAGGACCTATTGACAAAAGTGCTCATCAATTTTTTTAAACTTATGTCGCTAGGAGTTGATCGCCCATCCATTTTTCCAAGAAAAAAAACACAAGAAGATAATCTGGTCCCCCCGATACATAGTATAGTACCCCTAAAAAAAAAGATACATAGTATAGTACCACGTGACATCAACATCACCCAAACCCAAAGAAGTTGCAAGAATAGTAAACGGTCGCATAGAACAAGCTTCATGACCACGTGCGTGCACGCACCAAGTTGCCAATGATTGTCCCGTTGGTGGTCCAGTGATCCAAATTGAAGGAGTATGGGGCATTCTAGTTTCTTGTTATTAATTTGGTGGGATGATCATCTGGAAGTTGAGAATTAGGAGTAGAGAAAAGGTAAAGTGGGCTTTTTGGGATTTACGAAAGGAAGTAAAGAGAGCGAGAGAACGTAGGGGAGGGAGGGAAATTTTTGAATTTCGGGGATCCCAAGAGAACATACTGGTTTTGTCTGGGGTTCGGGATCAAGAAAGGGACAGATCTCTCTATTTTTTTGGGGAGAATAAATCATATGGAACAACTGGTTTTGTTTTGGTAGGTTTGTGAGTGGCATAATATGTTCTTTCGCTTTACCTTGTGCTTTGACAGACAAACAAAGTGTTTTCTTTTGTTGAATCAAAGGATAAAAAAAATTTGAAACAAGAAAGGCTAGAAAAATAGATTGTCTACGATACGTAGGTTTTCTACTTTCACATGGCATTGTTTACAGATCTTATATTAATCCATGCGACATTGCCTCCTCATCAAGCTTTTGCCATTACAAAAATTCCTTACTGTTATCTTCATTAGGAATCTGAATCATCTCGTTCCAAATATAACTACACACAAATTGCAGATTGCATGATGTCATCTGGAATACTTCTATGGACCATATATCAGTCAATAAATTAATAGTAATCGATTGAAACTATTAGAGATTTCAAAACAGATTTGATATTTATAATTTTTAAGAGAATATTATAAATGTTATTTTCATGGTTAATATTTATTTATAAATATTTTTTCAGAGGAGTTTATTTATAAATGTTGGGATAGTGCTTTTTGTTGACGTTATTTACCCATATAAGAAACAAGCCCATGACTTGTGGAGCCATCAACAATATGTTGCCCAAGTACATTGTCGGTAGTTTCGGCCCATGATTATTTTGGCTACCCAGACATGGATTTCGATACATTCTCGATACAAGCAAACAAGTCGAGACCCACCTTGTCCAAGATTAAACAGCTATCAAGTCTCAGAATCTTTCCTCTTGATGTCCACCAACTGGTATAGATCACCACGACGTTGCTTTATCAATGGTAGGCTTGTCCTAATATTAATCAGCAGCAGGTAAGAATCAGAAGACACCATGTCATATAGTATCCGTATCACGAAATATTATAATAGGTGCAGCGGTCATCGTTACCTTCTCAGATCAATAACCGAGTAATCTATCTCCGCTATGATTATATCTGGGTCATGCTCAGTAGTAGCAAGAACTTCCCCAAACTGTAAAATAGAGTTGGATCATTAAAGCATTCAGAACTCGACAACTCGTGTGAGTTGCAGAAATATAGGTGGTCAGAAATTCACTCAACTGGTCCCACAAGAGTGGAGTGACCCCAAGCCACATACCCAGCTCCAGCATCTCGTGCCGGTGAGCAGGTTGCTACATAGAGCTGACAGGATAAGATTACCAACACATAAGCATTCCATCAGAAGCTCTTCAGATCAGCAAACACTTACCAACAATTCCAAAAGCATTTATGTGCACTAGGTTTGCGGCACCAAAGGGTTCAAAGACCACAGAGTGAGCAGTAAGGTCAACAATAGGATGTACCACATGCCAGAGGGTGGATAAAATAATTCAATCAAACAAAGGAGCAGGAGCGTGAAATAAGCAAAATCAAGATCTTAGCAGTGATACCAGCTTGGAGAATCAAGGTGGACTATGCCTATGCTTTCTGGGTGAAATAACTAGTTACCTGATTATCTACAGCCCTGCACAATAGGAGTAAAGTATAAATCATCAATTACGGAGAATAATGAATATTTATGCCAGAATGTTTGTATCAGTAATCTGATCTCCCAACCTCCAAAGTGAAGGCTCAACGGCTGCTTAGCCATTCATGGTTTGGAAGAACAAGCAAATTCATGTTGATGTGAACAGGAATCGGAGTGGAGTTAATACCTTGCTCTCTGCAGCAACTCCCAATGCAGTGGTCCAGTAGTCATGTTAAATGCCCCAGGATAGCAAATTAAATGAGCACCTGGTGTCAATAACTGACTACTGTCAATTTTTAGCTTCTAAAAAAAGACAAAAGTAACAAGAGATCAATCGTAATATTCGAATCAACTAGAGCAGATCAAGCCCATTGCCAACGACTTTGATATATTTATTCTGCATAGAATGTTTTCTACACTGCAGGTCATCCATGACGCTATTAAAGCAGGGAATGTCCAGCAGACAAGGAAAAACACAACCGTCTTTCTCTTAATAAGAAACAAATCAGAGCATTAGAAACTGTCAGAGAAAAAACATGATTAAGCCGAACTTCATGTTCCTACCCTTCTTTAACAAATTCAACAGTAATGCGTAAACCATGGAAACTTGCTCACAATAACCTTACGTGTTCTATTTTGGCAAATGAAAATAAAAGTAGCCTATGCAAACAACATTGCTCATTGTTAATGTGAACCAACAGGCCAAACTCCTACACAATATTAGTTTAGTAAAAGAAATCACACACCTCTAGCTCCATATATCATCGCTAGTTCCTGGAAACGAATGTCATAGCATATGCCAACACCAATTCTGCCAACTTCTGCAAGAACATCCATGACTAAGAATCAAACATGCCAAAAAAGGCGATAGCAACAAGAAAAGAAAATTGAGTGAATCATTAGGACGAGAGTTCAAGGAGTTGAAACCAAAAATAGCACCCGCCTGTGTCGACAATAGTTGGGGTCTCCCCAGCAGTCAAAGTCTTAGATTCTATGAATGTGATCTTCCCAGGGATGTCGATATCAAAAAGGTGTATCTACTCTCTCGCACATCAAACAAACAAGAAAAAGTAACACAAAATCAGAATCAGACACACATTAAAAAAAAAAAGATAACTTATACACATAAAAATGCACATGGTAACCGCTTGTACCTTGCGATGCTTGGCAATCAAATTGCCATCGGTATCAAACACGCAGCAGGTGTTGTACAGCTTATCCCCACATCGCTCGGAGATGGAGCCTCCAACAATGGTGACCTTCAACCTGCGTGCAGCATCCGAGAGCATCGCGGCTGAAGGGGACGCCCCGAAACCCGGCTCTATCTCCTCCGCGTACACCGGGAAACTGTCGTTCGAGTACGGGCCATTCCATATCTCCTGCGAAGCACGAGATATCGCATTAGAAAAAAAAGGGGGCAAAATCAGGGAGAGAGAGAGAGGGGCAGAAAGGGAAATTCACTAACGGGCAAGAGAATGAGCTTGGCGCCCTGCGAGGCGGCCTCCTCGATGGCCTTGCGAGCTCCAGCGATGTTCTTCTCCTTGTCGGCGGTCACCGACAGCTGGCACAACCCTATCTTGAACTGTCCCCATCCTCCAGAAGCTTCCAATTAAAATTACCCAAAAAAAGACAAAAAGAAGAAGAAGAAATAAGAAACACCAAAATTGCACTACCTTGGTGAGAGGAGGGGAGGGGAGGGGGAGTGCGGGTGGGATCCGGGCTTGCTCGGGCTTGAAAGAGGCCGACATAGATGAGGAGCAGCGGACGACAGGTTTAGTGGAGTTGCGGGTGTCGTTTGGGATGAGGCGGAGAGAGGAGGGGAAGGTGGTGGGTTTTAGGATGGAGATGGGTGGAGATCGGACGGCGGAGAGAGGAGTGAAGCGGGGCAAGAAGGTGGTTAGCGCCGTTGATATTGCTGACTTCATCTATCTCTCCGTTGACTCTTCTTCGTCTGTCTAAATGGTTGATTGGTCAGTCCCTAATTTGATTTTACCCACTTGGTGGTAACGCGCCTACACCTTCGCCCCGACGGTAAAAATTTAACAAGTAAAACTTAGTAAATTTGTAAAAAATAGAAAATGCGTCCAATTGATTTGAAACTTGTCCTATGGATTCTTTTGGTTTCTAAATTTATTAGAAATTCTTAAGATTTTCTGGGACAAGTTTCAACTCAATTGGATATATTTTCTATTTTATACGATTTTACGAAATTTGAGCACTTCGAAAAATAAAAAAAAATATTTTCGTGCATTTAAAATTCTGAAATTTGTTTTTTAAATCATGTGTATCTTTAGGATTCTTCCCCAGGGACAAGTTTTAATTCAATTAGATATAGTTTCTATTTTATACAATTTTACGAAGTTTCAGTACATCGGAAAATAAAAAAAATACTTATGGGCCTCTAAAATTTCTGAAATTTTTTTCGTAAATCATGTGTATTTTTAGGATGCTTCTTGTAAAATTTTAGCTCAATCCGAGTCATATCCTATTTTTTACGTCCCATTTGGTTGAATTGGATGTAGTTTCGATCGGGTTGAATTGGGTTTGGTTAGGTTCTGATTGAGAGAAGGGCAGTATCGTAATTTTGGGACCAAAGTGATGGAAAATTGGTGAGGTATAAGTCGAATGAAGAGTTCTTTACCACAGAGTACTAAATTGATTTTCGCAGAAACTACATGGTACTAAAAGTGACTTTTCCCAAAAAACAATAACGTTTTTCTTATCACGTAATTAATACAATTTAATAAACCAAACTCGAGACCGATAAACATAGAAACAAATAACATTAATGTATAGTAAAGCAAAAACTCTTCATACAGTAACACAACTATACATTCGGGTTCTATATACTCGTGTGTCGTATTCTGTTATTTTTCTAATTTACATATTATTCCTTGCAAAATTAATTTCTCTTGTTCACACTAGGATCATACTTCTTCACACAACTTTTTGGAAGCGGAAATTGGAAAATTTCCATAAAGGGACAAAATTCGATACGAAAATTGGTTTTTTTCTTTTCAAGCCTTCCATCGCCATACAAGAGATGGGTTATTTAATGGAAACTTCATGGTAGATGTTTCTAGAAAAAACTTAATCTGTTGGAGTATATAAAATCATGTCAAGGATTTTAAATATGTTGAGTTGATTTTTTAAATAATTTAGTATCTAAACTTTTACTATGTCAACTATTTTTAAAAAATTAAACTATCCTAAGGTACTTAATTTATAACATTATTTGCAATTAATCTTTAATTAACCAAAATTTGGCCTAAGTCTCTTATCTCTAACAAAATATTAATATAAACTTGCTAATACTGGAATTATCGTACATTTTGCGGCAAAAGCAGATATTATCTCTGATTTAACAGGAACAATACTACAAATGAGAATGTAAACTAAGAATCTGATAAAAAAAAGTACAACAGTTATTTAATAATGACCGCTATAAATATCTCCCTATATTGTTCAACAAACAACAATTATGCCGTTGAGACCGAGTTGCATATGTTACGATTGACCGTCTCCATGGCTTCCAATGATTTTCCACACTTTTGCACGATTAACTTATATCAAAATTCTAACTACTAACCACCAATAATAGGATGACACAATTTTATCCTAATAAAAAATTAGTGTTTCATATCCCAGCTCTTACAAAAATAAAATAAATATTGTTTGTAAAGGAATAAATTACAAATTACAATGTTAATTTACACAACCAACTCAATATAATACTATCAAGCTTATCACAATTGACAAAATTTGTACAAATCATAAAGTTGTTGAGAAATTGAATTATATAAGCAATCCTGAAAAATTGCAATTTTTGATCACATTGAGCATCTTTGTATCAGGCGCAAATATCATTTTATTATTTTTTATGGCTTATTTGATATCTCTACACAATTTAAATATATGTTTTTCTCTTTAGCGTTATTTTTTACTTGTTACCCAAGTTTTTCCTACCATGTTAACTCCTTCCGGGTCACAAAATTTTAGAATTATTTAATTAACTTGGCCATTTAAAAAAAGCCATAACTAGGTTTCAACTACGATTTCAAAGTGTATAAATACCAGTACTACTGTTCTGTTTTGGCCACACAGAAGCTTATGCAGACCCAACTCTCTCTTTCATTTCAATATTCATTAAACATGTCACCCAACAAGCTTCATGTCAGCATACCCCTAAATGAGAGTAATGGACAAGTAATCTCCAGTGAGCACCCGGTTTTGTCCTCATATGATTGCCTGTATCCACCCATGGATTTCAAGTGAGTTAACGATTCTTTATGTTTTAAACAAGTTCATTACACTCTGTAATCATCGATATATATACATTCAATGGTTTCTAATTTACTAACTTAATTACAAAATAAAAATTCAGTGCATTGTATATTAATATTTTTACCGATGATCAAGTCTTTATTTTATTGTGGAATAAGTCTACTAAACAAATAATGTTTTGTTGCATAGAGTCATTAGTTCTTTTTCATGACTGAGATTATGTTTTTTTAGAAGTGTGATTGAGATTATGATTGCTACTTTAATTTATAATTATATACAACTTTTATGCAATAATAAATGGTAATATGTTCATTTTATCCTTCTCTAAATCTATATTCTCTTGACTTATTTGCCATTGATTTTCCTAGTTAATTAAATGAGATGTGTTTTATTTTCACAAAGATAAAACAAAAAATTTCTTACAACAAAAATATAAAAGGGCCTTCAGAATCCTAAACAAGTTCATTACACTATGTAATCTTCTCCTATTCTATTACAATACCTATTCTGTTGGTACTGAAGGTATGCATGGATACTAGGTTGTAAGTTGCTTGCTTTAAATTAGAATAGTCAACGCAGGCACGCGTTCGAGTGTTGATCTAATACTATATTTCAATCTTTTATACTGTCATTGGCTTGTTTTATATGGGAGTGTAGATGACTAATTTTTTATTATTTCTTACATTGCACTTTAGCTGGTATCAATGGGAATGAGAAGATTTGGCACCGACTTCCAACTCATGTTCAGGATTCTGAAGGCCCTTCTTTTCCTCGGATTTGTCTTAGTGATGATAGTCTTATTTGTTGTTTACGACCTCACGATATCGGATCTATTTGCTTCAATCATGGCATTCTTGCCAACTGGCTAGGCTGTTCTTCTTATAAGTTGCACTTGTCATCTTTAAATATTGATGTATCTAGCTATTTCCTGATGTTGAGAGAGAATGTGTGTGGTTATAGCTGAGCTAGTATTCCCTAACGTGAAACCTAATGTTGGATGTGATAAAGACTACTTCTAGATCAGTGGTCGCACCTCACTTTTGACGGGACATCGTTTATGGCTGCAGATAATATAACTACTCAATTAATGATTTATGACTCAATTAATTATGCATTAACATCAAACTAATATATCAAGTATTTAAATAAATATTTTGATTTTGAATTAGGAAATTCATTATAGTTTTGTATATAATCATAAATTCTAACAGCAATCATAATTTTAGTTTCCAAAAAGAGCTAAAAATATCATGCAATAAATGTTAAATATAATTCTCTATGAACTCATACAATTGTAAAATAAAAATCTAACGCAGTTTTTATTAATATATTCACCAATGCATCAAGTCTTTATTTTGTTGTGTAATAAGTCTATTAAATAAATTGTATTTTATTTTATTGAATCATTAGATCTTTTTGATTTTGATGATTTCACAAATATTACACGATTGAAATATGAACTATGGTCCTCTCAAAGAAAAAAAACTATGAACTATTGCTCTTTTATACATCTTGCTATTTTAAGCATCGCAAATGTAAAATAAAATTTGATAATGAAGACAAGTGAAATAAGAGTCCCAATTCTCATTAATTACAACCAACGAATGTCTAATGACTTACAAAATAGACTTCTGAAGCCACACACACATATATATATATATATATATATATAAAGTCATGATATCTAATTTCATATTAATTAAGGTCAGACTATTAACTCAAATGTGTGTGATATGTTCATTCTATTCTTCTCTAAATCTATATTCTATATTCTATTGATGCAATACTCTAAATCTATATTCTATTGATGCAATACTAAATGGTAATATGTTGATTCTATCCTTTCCTAAATCTATATTCTCTTGACTTATTTGCTATTGATTTTTCTAGTTAATTAAATGAGATGTGTTTTATTTTCACAAAGATAAAACAAAAAATTTCTTACAACAAAAATATAAAAGATCAAAGATTAAAATCATAAATTCATTATAGTTTTGTATATAATCATAAATTCTAACATCAATCATAATTTTATCTTTCAAAAAGAGCTAAAGATATTATGCAATAAATGTGAAATGTAATTCTCTATGAGCTCATACAATTGTAAAATAAAAATCCAATGCAATTTTATTAATATATTCACCAATGCATCAAGTCTTTATTTTGTTGTGGAATAAGTCTATTAAACAAATTATATTTTATTGTATTGAATCATTAGATTTTTTGATTTTGATGATTTCGCAAATATTACATGATTGAAATATGAACTATGGTCCTCTCAAAGAAAAAAAAACTATGAACTATTGCTCTTTTATACATCTTGTTATTTTAAGCATCACAAATGTAAAATAAAATTTGATAATAAAGACAAGTGAAATGAGAGTCCCAATTCACATATATATATATATATATATATATATATATATAAAGTCACGCTATCTAATTTCATATTAATTAAGGTCAGACTATTAACTGAGATGTATGTGATATGTTCATTCTATTCTTTTCTAAATCTATGTTCTATTGACGCAATAATAAATGGTAATATGTTGATTCTATCCTTCTCTAAATCCATATTCTCTTGACTTATTTGCTATTGATTTTTCTAGTTAATTAAATGAGATGTGTTTTATTTTCACAAAGATAAAACAAAAAATTTCTTGCAACAAAAATATAAAAGATCAAAGATTCTTTTATATATATATATATATATATATATATATATATATATAGAACTTAACAAAAATTTGAGTCGACTCATTTACAACAAAAACAAATATTAACTTATTCCTAGTTAATTACACGTTTGTTCAAGTCTTTCTAGTGTTATTTTTCTTTTTGTTTCACAAATTATTTTCTCCAAGAATAAAATACATGATCAAGTAAAATTTAAGCTATACAATTTCTAAGAGAGGTGATAGACATTTTATTATTGCCATCGTTAGGATTTGATAAGACCACTCACTTCGACCTTTTCACGTATATATTTTGCCATCAAATGTAAGCTCTACAAAATCAAAAAAAGTGTAAGTTCGATTTGAACATAATTCAACTCCAACTGCATTATTAATTCCATTAGATGAAATCTAATTTTTTTTTGTTCGATCTTATTTAAAAATACTTTTTTTCTTAAACAAGTAAAACAAATACCAAATGTTCATGTTTAATATTTTCTTCTCCATAAAATTGTACCGCATGTGGTATTAGCGTTTTGCGTGAATGCATGAAGGTGGGAGTTAAGTAGTTTGATATTAACTAATTATCAACTCAAATTGAGTTGAAACTTGTCCCACGGATTCATTTAAAACTTGAGAAAATTTAACAACGTCGCAAAATTTATCAAAGAGCTAGCTAGTTACATTGTTTTTGCTAAATTGACTTATAAACATATAAAAAGTGAAACTCGACGGCACAACCTCCTATTACAAAGAAGTAATCAAGGACATTTCAATTGCAATCAAGTTAGAGACAATTGCAATTGAAATTTCTCAGTGGTCCACTCAAATTCATATTATAATCATTGACTCTATATACAAAATCAATGGTTGATTACTTGTGAAATTTATGTAATTTGCTAATTAATTAATATCCTTAAGAGAGTCTGCGGTACATTTATCAAAATCCGTTTCAATTATTTTTTTTTAAAAATGTGAATAATTTGATAGCAATCATTTTCTGCAAAGTAATAATATTGGATCCATATGAATTCCACTATGATAAAATTGAAAACTAGTTGAATTTGTGATGGCTGGAGCCTGAGTTTACGATTCTGATTCCCCCAAACGAAAACGACGCCGTCGGTCTTTCGAATCTCGCCTCGTTTCAACTTTTAAACATCGAACAGTCGCGTCTTCCCAACGGTAAATAACCGCCTCCTGTCTCCCGCCCAATTTAAAAGAAACATGCATCCTTATCCTCTCCATTTCGTCGCTTCAATCTCCACATTGCTTCCCTTCTCCCATCTCTCTCTCTCTCTCTCAGGCACCAGTAACGTCCCAAGTTCTGGTGCTTGAAGAGAAGAAAGTGAGAAACCAAAAGAAGAGACCACAAATATGGCAGACCCTAACGATGCCAGTTACGACTACTTCAACTACATCTGCGGTGGTCCGAGCCCGAGCGTCGGTGACTTACCCTCCTCCACTGTCATCATCAACAACCTATCTAAACAGGGGATTGTTCCCGACCAATCTAATGGGGCTGTTCTTGGTGATCTTCCTTGCTCTATGGACTCGTTCATCAACCCCGAAGACCCGTCATTGTGGAATGGCCTTTTTGAAAATATAGAGGGTGGGAATGGCGTACCAGTCGAACCCGAAATAATAGGCCCTTCAAGTTATAATGACAGTAACTTTGCACATCAACCAAGTTCGGGTGAGACTAGTAATCCCCCGATGGCAGGGACTTTGGGGACTGGTGATTTTTCCGAGTTGTTGGGTATGGTAATGGGGAAGGTGCAACCGGTCTGGCCGCCGGACCCTGTTCCATTTTATTGCAGTTGTTGCATAGTGCTTCGAGAATTGATCCACTCTAACGGTTGGTTTGAACTTTCAAGTATATAATTTGATAGTTATATTTACGGTGGTCTTTTTTGTAAGGATTTGGTTCCTTTGGTGACAATTTTTCCAATTTATATATGCGCATATAGGTATGTGCACCACAAAACTGGAAATTCATGGGAGAATTGGGATTGTTTCTCATGCGGTGCTTGAAATCCGCGACAACGGAAAGTCGTTTCATGCTGTTCCCGAGTATCAAATGTTTGAGTGAGTTATATTACTTTGTTTATAAATATACATGTTCGTCATATCATATATTTGCTGATTCAATGTTTTCAGTTTCTGCAAGAAAAGCATCATGGATGTGGAGCAATTTCTGAGGGAATATTGCAACAACCGCTTAAGTGCGGGTTTCACAATGTTGCCTGATCCACTCTCTCTATTCTACCGATCACTCTGTGTTGGTTTCGAATGGAACACGCCAGACTCGTTTAATCAAAACTTCTCCAACTCTGTCCCGGTTACTAGTTTAGAGGGGCAAGAAACTGCCAACAAAGGTAAAGGCAAAGGCAAAGGCAAAGGAAAAGTGCGCTTAGAATGTATAGAGAACGGAGAGAGCTCGAAAAAAGGAGGGAAGAAACAAACCAAGACCTCGCTTTCGAAACAGGTATGAGACCAATCATTACACAGCCTCGTTCCTAATTCGATTAAAACATTTCAAGGCAGTAATTTATCTGATTCATGTTGTACATGTACCGTGATGGAAGTAGTGCAGAGGGAGAGAACCAAGTCAATGACATTGAAGAACTTTGAAGCTTATTTCCATATTCCTATCAGAATTGCATCCGAGCAAGTGGACCTTTGTCCTACCGTAGTGAAGAAAATTTGTAGAGAATGTGGTTTGCCTCGATGGCCATATAGAAAGGTTCGTTGTAACAAATTCTCACTTGGTTTAAGTTTTTTTTTTTTTCATTGATGCACGTTACATTTCTAACATGTCCTCATATATTCTGTAGATTGAAATGCACCTTAAGACAATCAGAAAGTCCGAAGAGTTGTTGTTAAACTCGTCATCTCCGGAAGAAAAAGCGAATGCCGAGGCAGAAATGAAGATGGCCCAAGATTTAATCGCTCAAATTTATGCTATGACTGATAGACCACGTATATTAAGCAAAGATTCGACCAAAAGTAAAAAAAAATAATAGTTATCAACGTTATTACTGCAGTTTGCAGCATATTTTGTCCACTGTTTCATGTAAAGCAACAAAATGACATTTTTACATAATTGTAGTTTGACAAATTTTGTGTTCAGTCCGTATGATTATAATTTGGTAATTTGATCTTTGTAATTTGAAATTTTTTAGAACATACGAATCCATCCCAAATGACTAAATTATCTACTTGGTTTGTCACTCATGCTATGACAAGATATATATATTTTTCCGTGGCACCTTGACTGGACAAGATGAAAATTATTAATTTAATTATTAATAGGTCTAGTTTTGGTGTCCCCTGTTCATGTTGTTCATCCGATCGTGGCGAGCCTGCTCTTGCTCTATGTCACGCTTCTTCAGCTCCACCTCCACGGTGCTGCTCTAGTTTGATCTCTGGGTGGTTGACAGTGGCGGAGGAAAGGTTTAGGGGTGGCGAAAGGAAGGGAGATGAAGATAGGGGAGAGAGAGGGGGGTTGGGAGGAAGAAATGTCAACTATTAGTTATTAAATTGATAATTTACCATCATGTTCAATTAGGGTGTCACAAAAAGGACGCTAGATAGCATGCCAAGTATTCCAAAAAAAAAAATAGCATGCCAAGTAGATAACTTAACCCAGTCATTCGATATAGATTGTATGTTTTAAAAAATTTCAAACTACAAAAACCAAATTACCAAACACAAAATTGGTCAAACAGTAGATAAAATGAACCTAAAACCCAACAAACTTTATTTATGGGGTGTAAATTGTAACATCGTTGGATTTTTCACTCAATACCATACATCTTCCTCAACACGCCTACGAATTCGTAAACTTTTTCCGGGTCAGGCAGGGCATTAGCAACTGTTTCTTTCTGCATGCACCTCTTGATCCATGCGGCGAACTTTGGACATTCGTCGTCGACCTTGAATCCGCCATATTTCTCAACTGTGAGGAACCATGACGTGAAGGGAATGGTCACGATGTCGACAAATCCAAACGTGGTTCCGGAGAAGAAGTCTTTGTCCTCAAGGGCTCCCTCCAGCACTTTCAAAGTGTCTATGAAGTTCTTCTTGGCTTCCTCTCCTTTTCCCATCCACACGCCTGCCATTGCATCAAACAACTGCGAGTCGAGGAATGATTTAACGCATCGAGTAGCGAATGGAATATTATGTTGAGCAGATAACATATGATATGTACCTTCTTGTCAACGTAATCAGCCCAGAACCTGGCTTGAGCACGTCCATAAGCACAGGCCGGAAGCAACGGAGGCGAAATCCAAGTCTCGTCGATGTAGCCAACAATAATAGTGGACTCGCACACTGGCTTCTCGCCATGGATCAGCACCGGCACCTTCTGGTAAACAGGGTTCGATGCCAGAAGCAGCTCGCTCTTTGCGCCGAGCAGATCTTGCTCCTCCGACGACTCGTAGGTCACCCCCTTCTCAGCCAACGCGATCTTCACTCTCATGCAATATGAACTCGCCCAGAAGTCCAAAAGGGTCACCTCTCCTTGAACCATTTTCCTCCCCTTTGCTCTTCTTGATTATAGTAAGTTGGTGAAATTGAACAATGAGCAAATTGGTTTTTGTCAATCGTACCTCTAATTGAGGTCAAGTACAGTTTATATACAACATCAGACGATTAGCCTTAGGTAATTACAAGAATAAGGAAAGAAATCAGAGCGGTGAAGTCAATAGACGTTGGTTCCTTCAATTGGATAAGGAAAGATCCGTTGGAGATGATGGTAATGTTGATTGAGCTGGGATCTTGAGTTAATTTGTGTCCAATTGTGGAAGATTATATCCGATTGCTTCCAATTGAGGTTGATTGTGGAATCTCCCAGTATAGGCAATTCCAGATTCGATCGATTGGGGCTTGGAATTCTCAATTGGATCTTCAATCTTCAACAGTTGGTGTGTGCCCAACTAGACATATCAGACGAGCTATTTATAGGACAGGGAGTCACAGGAACAACAAAGTTGGTGGAATTCTCAATTTCCAAAGTCTTTCTTGTTTCAGTTGTTGTCTTCATTTGTAAGTACCCTGGTAGTTGGTAGCCGGAGCCGATTACCTATGAGAAACAACAACCATCTGCTGCCAGAAATTAAAGAGTTCCATAAAATAAGGACCATATTTATTAATTTCATTTAATATATGGTACAGGAGCAACAACGGAAGTCCAACTCAAGCTCTGATACGTACGATATTAATGTAAAAATTCGAGCACGTTTGAACCAGCTACCTTAGACTTGTTCAAAAAATTGTTGATGAACCTCACCAATTCGAAAATTCAGGCTAAAGGTCGGATCATTACTTTAAAGTGTTTGGCAATTCTAGCAAATTAGTGATTATTATTACCAATATGACCATTATAAAAGGAATCTTCAAATTTCACCAAAAAAAAAAAGGAATCTTCAATTACCAAGTTTGGTTTACTAGCGGTGTGACTCTCAGTTAGGCTCAAGGCTCGTAACTCTTAATCACTCATGTGTCAGTGTCACTCTCGATTTAGAGATTTAGAGGGGATTTGCTAAATTGCTTGCCGACGTCAAATAACCAATCGAGACATATTTCTTTTTCAGTAATTACTTAATCTCTATATACAATACCCGATTTCATGAGTTTGTCACTTTGAAAATTTTGTATTTATCTACTGCTCTTGCCGATTGACAATCTCAATATAGCAATACCGACCAACTTAGAAGAATACTTGCCAATAAGAAACATATATCTTAATGGAAACTAACATAGCTATAAGTTATACTATTTTCTAGTTCTTTCATGGGGCTCGATTAGGTTCTGATTTTTTTCCAAACGAGGGGTCAGCCACGAAGCGCCACGTGGTGCCAAGTGGCTCCTCCTTGGTATCCAAAAAGTTTAAGTTAAGAGAATGTGATGTATGATAAATTATTAAATTAATACTTAATTTTAAAAATATATATTTTCTAAAAAATCCCTAGTTATTTTTTATTTCCCGATGTCTTTCCCTTCCTCCAGCGACAAGGAGCTCGACGGCTTCTTCCCTGCGAAGTTGCAACCCACCCTCTTCTTCCTCCCTAAGAATAAAAATCAATTAATTATTATCAACAAAGTACCTAAATCAAACTAAACAAAATGCTGACGCATTATATTATTAGAAGACTGGAGGGAAATGGATTGACTTCCAAGCCTCTGGCGGGCGGAAGTAGTTGAAATCGATAGGGGTATTGAGGAGGAGGGTGTTATTTTATGGGTTTAACGCCCACAAATTAGGGTGGGGCAGAAATCTCGAGAAGACTTCGAGCTCATTGTCGTCAAGGAAGAGGAAGACATTGGGAACTAATAAAAAATTGGGGATGTTTTTTAAAAAATATAATTCAAATAAATTATTAATTTGACAATTATTCATACATCACGTCATCTGTACTTAAACTTCTCGGATGCCGTTAACAAATGACATCATCTAAATAAATGTGGCATACATGTTTGACAAATTCAAACATGTATGAAAAATTAAACTATGGAGATTGAATTTAAATTTTTTTTTTGAAGATCGCCAAATCATAAGATACTTAAGTATATTTTTTTCCCAATAATATAAGGCTGCAATAAGCTTTGAGGATCCCACAACCATGTACAATTACGGAGAACAGATGAAAAGAAGAAACATTAAATCATATGCTGCATTAACTCAATCCAGAACAGCGATGTCAATGTCATTACGGATGTCCTGGGCATACGTGACACACTGTATACATTCTTGAATTCTACTTTTCGTTTTCGTCACTGCTATATCGAGAATCAAAGTCATCATCATCGTTAATACCGTCTTCATCCTCGGAGGAGGCGTCGAACAAACCACGCACCTTGTGCTCCTGAATCCCATAGGTTCCCCTTCTGCCAGCTCTCCGTTCCGATTCACCATCTGATGCTTCTTCACCGTCCATGGTTTCATCCTCTTCGTCTTCCTCTTCTTCCTCCTCTTCTATCTCCTCGTCTTCGTCTTCAGATAATTCATCAGGGTACTCATTGTGTGGATGGTTTTCAGCTAAGAACCAGGAGTAAAGAAAGTCAGGCTGGTTTGAGGCCAAAAAGATGAAAGGCGGGCAATTATAGAATGAATAAAAACGCCACTATCCTGAACGGAAAGGTTGAGAACGTTAATTACCATTTGAATCACTGCTACCACATTCTGACTCATCATCAGGGCCATCATAATAATCATCCTCCTCGACTTGCACCCTTTTATCAAAGGAACCCAGTAAAGAGATGATTTAACTTTCGAAATGAATGTGTAGCCACATAATCATGGGTTTAGATGCTTACAGAGGAAATGAGCATGGAGCATCTTCTATCTCCACGGCCATGTCATCCTCCACAGTATAGTAATCATACACATACTCATCTGTTCAAAAAATAAATGCAAACATTAAAAGGAGATTAGAGACTGCAGGATAGAAGAAGGCCAGTCCAGGAACATATGCAGTTATCATGCCCCAAGATGTATATACGCTTCCAAAAGAAGAATTTATTTCCAACTGAAATGCCATTGCTGAGTGACCTAGTACCCAAAGCAGAGACCATGGCATTGCAATGAGTGTAGATAACCTTGATCAGTCGAAGGATTGAGATCAGATTCAATCTCTGCGGCAGCACTTGGGATAAACTCCCTCAGCAGGGGCAAATAGCTTGAAAGAAGCCTCTGGTCCTCCAATGATAGTTCCCTTAAACATCAAGGTGATTAACAACAATAGAGAAGAAATGATTTGAGATGCTCAGACTAATATTGAACTTACTCATGTTCCTGCACCTTAGCGGGACTTTCCTCATCATCAACACGGACAATGTCATAGAAATGACAGACATCATGCACAGCTTTATCACCCGATGCTTCTTTATTTCCTCTTCTGCTCCTCCAGATTTGTTCAAAACGAATGTTTTTTGCCAATGTCTATACAGATAATCAACAGTCAGAAAGGTTTAATATTGAAAAAAAAGGAAGCATTTGCCCAACTTTGATGATGCAAACATTTTGATAGCAACAAAATTTGGCAGAATGTACTGTAGACTGTGATAGACATTGAGAACAGTATAATGCCTGGACAAATGCGAAGATGACAAGGAGTGAGCAGCTAATGCATCATTTGAGATATCAAATTAAAACAACAAGATAACTTCAGGCAAGCTTCTACTTCCAAATTTGATAAGACGCAAACATACAAAACAGATGAAAAGGAAAGTAGAACTTGCACCGACCAACATCAGCTTACAAATAACCCAGACAGTTGGCACCTCTTAGAATGGATAACAGGTAAAGAACATGGTATAAACAGAAACAAGTACTCAGATGTCCTTTGAAAGTCATCCGAGCATTTTCCTTTATGCTACTTGGCACAAATGGGAGAGGCATTAGATAGAAAAGAGACGCATATAAATTTATGTTTAATGTATGTACCTCCTGATTTTGTCTAGCTTTTGACAGAAGCTGCTCTTGTTTCTGCCAAAAAAAGGAACATGCATTAGATAGAAAAGAAACATGGAGACAGAACCAGTCAAAGACACGAGTTAGAGTAAAATTACTAGAAGAGAAGATACACTAAACAGAAGTTACATTGTGCTTTTTAAACGTCTGCTTCCGCTCTGCAATCCTTATAGCACTTTCACTCGTCTCAACCGAATTGGGCTGAAAAGCAACAAATAGCTCGCTTACATGCAAGCTAATACACAAACAAAAGTATATCACTTGGGAAGAGAAACATAGAAAGCTGAGATCCCCATACCATCACAACAGAATGCACGACATCAATGACCACCGTCGAGCCAATGACCGTCTCGACATGCTTCACCAAGACCTTCCGCTGGCCCAGCTCCTCTACATTAACCATGCGAATCAGTTTCGGAGGCAACGGACGGACACCGGAGAACACCATTAACAGAGAGAGTACTTTAGAAGAGTGACTCAACAAGACCACAATACCTCTTCTGCCGCTATCCGCGGAACTGCCGTTGATCGAAAGCTTCTCGAGCTCGAACATCTGCCGTTTCCATGGCCTCTCGTTGATTTCCAGCCCTGCATCCAAACAGCAGAGACAAGGCAAAGTTAGATTTAATCAAAACCCTAACAAAAAAAACCGTCAAGGATTTTTCTTTTACAATTATTTTTAACCCAATCAACTGAAAAAGCACTCACAGAAAGCGTCGAGGCGGGAATGGTGAGACTTGCGCTTAACCCTAACGACGACGGGCTTCTCTCCGACGGGCATCGGAGAGCTGCTACTCGTCGCCATCCAAAAGAACCGCTGCTTCCAGAATCTTCCGAGTTCTGACCGCCGTTTTTAGCGCGTGGAATTTTGAAGAGGATCCATATGGCGCGTGGATTTTTAAAGATGGTCCATATTCCATAAGGCGGATGGGCCTGGGCTTTTGGAACAAGCCCACGCGCGAGACCGGACGGACGTAGGCGAGTTTTATAAAATCCGGTTAATTAGATCCGTTTCGTTCCCAATCCTCAATTTCAATTCAATTTAAAGTCCACCCGGACTTGGACTCCGTTTTCTTTTCCCTCCTTGCTCTCGTCGAGTTCAGTCTCTATCGCACACGGACACAACGCTCTCTTCTCCTAAGGTAAGCTCGGACCTCTCTCTCTCTCTCTCTCTCCCTTTCTCTCCGGAGATCTTACTTGCGGTTGGTTAGGGAGTGGATGATGGACGGCGGCGGCGCGTACAATCCACGGACGGTGGAGGAGGTGTTTCGAGACTTCAAGGGCCGGCGAGCTGGCTTAATCAAAGCCCTAACTACCGGTGATGAGTTTACCGCTTTGAAGCTTTTCGTTTCCTTTTGCTTTCGTCATTTAACCGTTTATCGTTCTCGCTTGCCCGATTCCGGCCGTGTTCTGAATGGTTGTTGTTGTCTTTTTCTTATCTTTTTTTCCCGGTTGCAGATGTGGAAGAGTTCCACCGGCAGTGCGATCCAGGTTAGGGTTTACTCTAATACTTGGAATTTTTGGATAAATCTGAGTGAAATGCATGGAGTTTGTTTGGTAGAGATTGCAGCAAGTGTCCTTTTTGCGCTTTGGTGGTTTGGAATCTCTTTTGTTTTGAGTCATCGCTAGATTTGCGTGTTATCGGCTTCTGCTCGTGTCGTTTTTGGTTGAAGCAGTAAGTGCGGTGCCGTAATTTCGGTGTCCGTCGCTTTACTGCAATGAAGCGAGGAATTAGTTGGATCTTGGTAGGGTTATCATGTGTGCTCTCGGATTCCATTGCTTGGTTTCAGAATTTAGTCGTCTAGCTTCTTTCTTCATTTACCTTTTCCTTGATTTAAATGTTATTGCTTATGCCTTGACACCTTGTATGTCTGTTCTTCATTTACCTTTTCCTTGCTTTAAATGTTATTGCTTATGCCTTGTATGTCTTTGCAAGGGATTGTTCTTTGTCTCATTATAAACAGTAGATTTGAGGCTTTTCTCCTTCTACATGCTAATTCAGTGGCGAATTGTTGAAAATGCAGAAAAGGAAAACCTCTGCCTTTATGGTTTCCCTAGTGAGCAGTGGGAGGTCAATTTGCCTGCTGAGGAGGTTCCTCCGGAGCTTCCTGAACCTGCTTTAGGAATCAACTTTGCCAGGGATGGGATGCCAGATAAAGATTGGCGGACGCTTGTTGCTGTTCATAGTGATGCTTGGCTTCTCTCTGTGGCCTTCTATTTTGGTGCTAGGTTTGGATTTGACAAAGCTGATAGGTATATTTTTTCCTTGAATAAATGGTGCTCGGTATTTATTGAATCATCTGGGCAGCCTTGGTTTCCTTTATAACTGCAGTAATGCCAACTCTCATGTTTGGCTATGATTTAGTGTAATGGATAGTTGGATACATCATTGCATTTTTTAAAGTGATGATTCCATTTTTAATGCAGGAAGCGCCTTTTCACTTTGATGAATGATGTCCCCACTATTTTTGAGGTTGTGACTGGGCAAGCCAAGAAGCAAACAAAGGAGAAGTCTTCAGCTTCAAATCATAGCAGCAATAAGTCCAAGTCAAACTCCAAGGTAGACATCAAAATCTATTTTTTTCTCTCAGCTTATAATGACAATGGTAGCATCATACTTAAAATACTGTTTATTTTAAAAGCCCTTGCTGAGAATGTAGTATGAATCATGGTTCCAATTTTTATCCTGTTCTAGAAGTCTTCTGGGATGCCTTATCATAGTCGTTGGATCCATAGATTACGTATAGAACTGAGTCATGTTTTTGACTTTATTTTCAATGTTCAAGGAAGTCAGACTGTGTGCTTATCCTGGTATTAATTTGCATCTGCAGCGAGAATCCCATGGAAAGCATTCAAAGGCACCACCCAAGCCAAAGGATGAGGAAGACGATGACTTGGACGAAGAAGAAGAAGAAGAAGAGGGCGATGATGAACATGGAGATACACTATGTGGTGCTTGTGGGATGAACTATGATTCTGAGTTCTGGATATGCTGCGATGTGTGCGAGAAGTGGTTCCATGGAAAGTGTGTGAAGATCACCCCAGCCCGGGCTGAGAGCATGAAGCAGTACAAATGTCCGTCGTGTAGCACCAACAAGAGAGCTCGACCTTGATGGTTGCTCTGGGTCTCTAGTCAAATAGTACTTGGACGTGAATTGCTAAAGACTATTTAATT
>SOPF01028350.1:74065-104290 GCA_012979155.1 Hypericum perforatum | reverse complement strand
GCTAATTAATGATTATTCAAATATTTTTCATAATAATATATTGATTATTCATCATAGACATATAATTAAGGGACTAATACACAACGACTAGAATACAGACTCGCGGCAAAGACAGGAGTTTACCAAGTCAACCAGGAAAGTCTTCCCAAAGTCAACCCAAGAGAGCGATCAAGAAATGGAAGAGTCCCGCTCCCCGGAATTGGAGTCCGGCGACCGTTACAGCGACGAGGAGCAAATCATACAAGCGGAGACGACGTCGGGTAAGGAGGAGGAGGAGGAGGAGCGGGACGACTGGAAGCAGACGATCAACAAGGTCGTCCCCGCCGTGGTTGTCCTCCAAGTAACCACCTGCCGATCGTTCGACACCGAGCAGGCCTCCTCGGGCTCTGCTACGGGCTTCATCGTCGACAAGAAGCGGGGGATCATCCTCACCAACCGACACGTTGTCCGCCCTGGTATCAATCTTGGCTATCTGAGTAGAATCGCATCTTACTTGTATGAAGATTATTTACAATAAACGGAATAACCGCCAAGTGTTTGTGAAAATGATAGTGCTCTTTTTGAGCTAATAAGATCCTCCAATTTGTTAACTCTTTTCTGCATTTCTGTGGCTTCTTGTTGACTTTAATGTTATTGTATGGTTGCTTGTTTAATGTATGGTTATATGTATATGGTGGGTGCCTTTCTCGACGGGGCATTCTGGTTTTTTTGACCTGTGTTGTTGTGTTATTGTAGGACCTGTAGTTGCACAGGCCATATTTGTAAACCATGAAGAATTTCCGGTGCGTCCTGTCTACATTGATCCGGTGAGTTGGTTCTTGCAGCTGTAAATGAAACTGCAAATGTATCATTGACTTTTAGATTTTTTTTAGTACATTGACTTTTAGAATTTCAAGCGCATGGATATGGTATAATTATTTGAAGATCAATGACTTCTATGTCCTTATTTCTTCACCAAGAAGACTGCATTGTTTGCAAGGCTTTGGAGATTTGTTAGGCGTCTTCTGTTAACTTTATTGGAAGTGAAGCATGCCATTCTGCTTTGAGAATTGTGAGTTCAATATTATCTTGGCTGCGGGTATGTAATTGTTGTAGCTGGGGGATGAGGTCACACACTCATGAAACTATATAGTATAGGGAATCCCTTTCATTAACTCACAACCAATGTTTCAGACCACTGTCTCACCTTTAAGGTGCTTCCCATTGTACTCTTACTGTTTAATTTGTATTCATATACTTGCGTATGGATCACTTGATAATATTTCAGGACTAGCTGGCGTAGATCTGAGATGCTTTCATTTCTTAGTGGAAATTTGATATACATTCTTAAGTGCATTTTAGGTACTGTCAAGGTAGTAGTAATTGTTAAACCACATTAGCAATGCATACTATCTTCTTCCTCTATTCCTGCCATGTACTTGTAATTAATAGTATTGGAACAGAGTTGTCATTTGCAAGTTTAAACTTTTTCTAGTTATTCTTTTTATGAAATGAATTAGGTGTATGCATAAGAATCTTGTTAAATGTGCTTGAGCTATTAAAATGACCTGTGCATGACATCAGTTGAAATATTTTTCTTTCATTAGGTTCATGATTTTGGCTTCTTCCAGTATGATCCTGATGCAATACAATTTTTAGAATATGAAGAGATTACTCTTGCTCCTGAGGCTGCTTGTGTCGGCCTTGAGATTAGAGTTATTGGTAATGATAGCCGTGAAAAGGTATGCAACATTTAAATTCTGTGATCCTTTTATCTTTTTCTTATGTTAAGTCTTGATTGGTAGATCTTGTAATTATTTGCATTATTAGTTTTCCTTTCAAAGCCTTTTCTGGGTTCCAATATGAGAGATTCTCAGTTTTTCACTACTTCTGGATCTATTTTCTGCTCATACTTTTGACTAATCTTGTTTCTGGCACCAATATCTGATCCTTCTGAGTTGGAGGCTGAACTTCTGGGACTCATTAGCTGTAATAGAAAAGTATCTGGGTTTCTTTTTAACTACCTTCTTGAGTTAGATTGATGCTATTGTATCCATTTTTGAGGTTCTAGTTAACTTTTGATGTTTTCTATTTCAGTTAGACTGATGTTGTACTCTGCATTGTGTATTGTTGTATCAGCTGACAGTTTGTGGTACTTTTCAATTGCCTTTCTCTAAGACATACTGCCATTCTCACTCAAGAGTAGATATCCAAACCGTATTGTCCATATGTAATTGGGAAAATATGATGCGTGCTAATTTTATATCTTTCATTTTAACTTATAAATGCATGGAAGATAACAGGTATTCATAACAAGCCTGATTGTATGAGAAACCATGTCGCTGCTAAGCACCAGACGCTCCCTCTCTGGAAAATGTTGTGAAGCTTGTCTCAAAGACTTGGAAAATTAACATAATTGAGATCCATGTAAATAGAAGTCTTTTATGTGTCCCCACGTGACAATTTTTCTCCTATCTTGTAGGTGTCGATCTCTGCAGGTACACTTGCTCGGTTGGATCGAAATGCTCCTGCTTATAAAAGGTGAGAACTCTTCAGTCTATCTGGTTCTTGCTGTTTGAATTTGACAAGAAAGATGAGTCCCAAAACTATTTTCGACTACTATTACTTCTGTTTCAAATGGTTGATCTTTTTTGTCATATGTTGCTCTTCTATGGTATTCCATGGATTCAGGACATCATGGCGATTTTTATTTCACTTCCTTATGTGATTCTTTTAGGTGAATCAAGTAAGAGTTCTACCATAAGGAGAAAATTGATCCTCCTAGAGATGAAAATAAATGACAATGAATATGTTGTCTGGACAGGGTTGTTTCAATTTATTTTTCCCCAGTAAAATGTTTAACTTATCTTTGTTAGCAGGAAAATATATTCTTAAAATTCACAGTAAAGTATGGTTTAAGGGGACAAGTGCTCTCGTTCTTTCAAACTCTTAATGAGCTGTGAGCTAAAAACTGTTTAGGTGGTGATTTGGATAGATCAATTCTATAGCAACTCTCTTTTTTCTGTATCTATACCTTTTCTTGTCAACGTTTTGGTAATAGGAGTTGTAGGTCACTCTTGTCATGAATAGTTCTGTAAATGTTTGCACCCCGTTGGTGTCCTTTGATGTTTTTGCCCATCGATGAACAAGAAAAGAGAAAACATTTGATCTTGTCAGCAAAGGCTCCCATTTGTGATGCTTTTATTGTAAGGGGGGGTGGTTAAGATGCCTGCAACTGTCAAAATAAACTCTCTAAGACGATGTTATTACACACGAAATGTGGCCAGTGAAATTTTTACTACAGACGTGTATTTATTTCATCCATTCAGATTATAATCGAACAAATGTTGCTTCCTGCAGTGGTGGATACAGTGACTTCAATACATTCTACATTCAAGTAAGTAGCTACCTACTGTTTTTTTTTAACTAATCAGGAGTATTATCGTCTTCCATTGTAATGAGTTAAGAATCTTCATTTGTTTCAAAACTTGGTTCAAGACTTGATTTATCCACTCTACTTCTTAGCTTACATCTTTGTCATTTTGGTTTGGAGTCTCAGAGTCATCCTATTTGCCTATAATCAACCTTTGTTTATTGAGGAACAAGAATGGTTTTGTATCATTGATTAGTACCATCTCACTACATCTTCATGCCATATAAGTTTTTTTGGGACGTGCACGAAGAAACTACAAGCTTTTAAGCTGTACTATTTCGTTGACATTAACTAATATCAGCTTCCCATATACAATTTATTGGTCGGAAAATATATAGTTTGTCATTCAATTTCAAGTTTTTTTTCCATAAAAAAAATTTATCTGCTTAGCTTGGATTATCTCTTACATAGTTTGTCTTAAAGGTTGAGAGATCATGTTCTCGGGTTTAAATATTTATTCTTAGGAAATGATTCTTCCATTTTCTGTTTAAAATTTACGAGTGAAAATGTGATAAGAATTTTGTTTAGCTTGAGTGTTTAACTAGTGTATAGGCTTTCCCTTTATGTTACAAGTTAAGCTTCTCCTTCTTCCATTTATTTTTCATCTGCCTTCTGTTTCCTTTTCTCATTGTTCTTGTTTTACTGGAAAAACTAAGTTACACCTGGATCTTCAAAAACATCCATTGTTGATGAGTGACTTTATTTTTGAGTTAAAAATCTGAAGGTCCCTGTAGTTTGGCCTATTGTAACCTTTCCACTTTCAGGCTGCATCAGGAACCAAGGGTGGATCTAGTGGCTCCCCTGTAATTGACCGGCAAGGCAGGGCTGTGGCCATGAATGCTGGCAGCTCTTTGTCAGCTTCAACCGCTTTCTTTTTACCTTTAGAACGAGTAGGTAATTGCTATCATAAATAATATCTAGTGAAGCTTGTGCAGTTTTATTCTTGGGAATGGCTTAATTTTCAGAATTTTAATTAAAATGGTGTTTTTGGAATCACTTTTGGACAATGACTCAAAAATTCATTGCCACTAAAAGTTAGGAATTGAAATCCTTGTGCAAAATGGTAAGATTTGTAAAGACAAAAAAACGAAATGTGAATCATGTCCGTACTATTCTTACCCTTCTTCTTATATTATATATTTTTTGTGAAAAATATGCAAATCAATTCGAAAGCTTTAGAAATGGAATTCATTTCCTTAAAGGTCGAATTCAAACAGCTTCCAAATTTTGAGAATTAAGATACTCTAGTCTCTAGCTTTTGAGGTCTCTGCTTCTGAAATATTTTGAGAATGATACAGGCAGTTAGGGCTTTAACATTACTCCAGATGGCTAGAGATTCGGGTGTGAAGTGGAAGGCAAATTTTATACCTCGTGGGACACTTCAGGTCCACCTTTTTTTCTTAAATTTGTTGTTATGTCCAAATGTAATATCTTTATGAACTGCATGCATATAATCTGACATGAAGATGTCATAACATGAACATCTGCAAATCCTCTCTAAAGACCTCGATCTGATTTGTGTTTGTTTCTGGATATGCAAGCAAATAAGCTAAAATCCTAGAAACAGTTGGATGCTTGGTTTCGGACTGCGCTTACTTGATTTTACATGTATTTTTATTTCAAGTATAGGTTACTTTCTCCCATCAAGGTTTTGATGAGGCACGCCGGTTAGGTCTACAGACAGAAACAGAGAAGGTATTTATAGTCAAGACATGGACGGTTTACCAGAACTACTGTGTACAAGATCCGAATCCATTCCATTATAGTGATACAGTGGGCTTACGTTTTGTTTAGATGGTAAGACATGCATCTCCCATTGGTGAAACTGGAATGCTGGTTGTTATCTCTGTGGTAAGCAACATATCTTTTTTGTCTACTCCATTAGTTATAAATAAAGTTCTATTGTTTTGTTTCTGAAATTTGTAATTCATGTTTGACTTGGTTCTTGGAGCAGGTTCCAGGTGGTCCAGCGGAAACAAAGTTGGAGCCTGGAGATGTTCTTGTGCTTGTTAAGGGGGACGTGAGTCACTTCAATCACATGGCACTTTCAAGTCTATTGTAAATGGGTATACTTGTTGGATAGACGAAATTATGCATGTATATTTATCCATGTAGTCCAAAATAAATATTTCATTAAATTTTGAAGGGTACAGGTTGTTTCTATTATGATTGTTACGCCATTTCAAAGTATATATTATTTTGGATGGGTAAACTACCCTGTCTCTTTTTATCTGTCTCAGTTGGCCTTTACTTGTTAGGAGTTGATACCCGTTATGTTGCATGTTCCATGCATACAATTTATTTCGTAGATTCCATTCTCTAGTAGCACACCCACCCTATAAGTTCCCTTGCGAATTTATTTTTTGGAGTTTCTAGAAGATATGTTTTCTCGTGTACTGTTCAACTGACCATCTTTTCTTTTATGAATATACGTTATAGCTTGTTTCCACTTCATTATTAGTACGTTTTTAATACTGAGAGCCTTGATTTATTGTTAGGTAACTACTCGCTTCTTGAAATTGGAGACACTCCTTGATGACAATGTTATAGCTTGTTTCCACTTCATTATTAGTAAGTTTTTAATACTGAGAGAGCCTTGATTTATTGTTAGGTAACTACTCGCTTCTTGAAATTGGAGACACTCCTTGATGACAATGTTGATCAGCAGATTGAAATAGTGGTTGAAAGAGGTGGAACGTCAATAAACGTTAACATAATGGTAAGAGATAGATAATGAATGTTCTCAATTATACTTGAACGGGTGGGTCTTGGTAATCCTATTTTCACTTGTGTTCTAGCCTATAGCTTTCACATTTTATCTTTCTATCCTGGATGCATATTCTTTTTGGATCTTCAATTGCTATTAAGTAAAGTACAATAACTTGCTTTCTGTTGTGTTGTTTTTTATGATGTTCAACATCGTGGTTCAATCTAGCCAAAATTGATGATCAACACTCTTTAAGTCGTATACACTGGATTAAACTGTTATTTCTGTTCCTGGCATATATGTTATCATTAAATAAAACCTGATTATGCATATTCTATCATTTGTGCTTAATATCCTAATATTTGTGAACACCCCAACTACTGATAACAATGTGATTAGCTAGATACATGCTGATCTTTTTCTGTGAATTCTAAATAAGTTGCACTCTTTTCCAATGTCAGAGCAGTTCCATAGCATTATGTTATGCCGTTCAGGATTCATATATATCGTATAGTACCTTTCATTCCGATAGATTCTCAAAATCTTTGTCACATCTCAGAAAGTTAATTGTGGTGTGTGCCTCTCATCTAACTGGTAAACAGATTAGTGGAGAGTCTGGGTCATATCTAAGAAATATGGCAGGTATATTAGATTTCCGACTATCCAGTTTTATTATTAGCCCCATCATTTTGAAATGCTTCAAATCTTGCTGTCCAGGTTCAAAGTTTGCATTCTATAACCCCAGACCATTTCTTGGAAGTGAGTGGTGCAGTGATTCACCCTTTGTCCTATCAGCAGGTACAACTAATATGCCTGCATATTTCTTTCAAGCACAACTAGCATGACTCTGATTAAGATAAAGGTTTTTTTTTATCTTTCTTGTTCAAGGCCTAATATTTTGCAACTCTGATGTAGGACAGGCCAGAAACTTTCGATTTGAGTGTGGCCTAGTATATGTTTCAGATCCTGGGTAAGTAGGTACTCTGTACTATTGTGATTTTCAGTTTCGAAATACACAATTCCTCTGTGCACTTGTAAACTTTCTCATTCCTATTACTTGTTATCACAAATGAAGCTTTATGATTCCTGTTGAAAAAACATCAATGGTTCCAGAATTTCATCTGCCGTGGAAGCGGTCTTACATATATATCCTAAACTCAAATCAATCTTTTGATTATTAAACTGCATTTTACATGCAAGTGGATCAGTTTTCCTAATGAGTGTGTCCAAACATTTATGAAACTTCTGACATTAGATAGTCCTTTATCATCTCTAGGTTGCTTTTTCCAGTGCGTACCTTGCATTTCTGTTCCTGATATACTAGTGGATTGCTTCCATTTTCTATGACATTTAAGGCAAAAAATTATGTTCTTCTTAGTTAAAGGTTATTGATGGTTCAAATCAAACAAGTAGCTTATAAAAAGAAGTCTGATTTGATATGGAGGTTTTATCATCATATCTATAATTTATAATTTCAGGTATATGCTACATAAAGCTGGCATTCCTCGGCATGCCATCATTAAAAGATTTTCAGATGTGGAGATATCCAGCCTTGAGGATATAATCATTGTTCTTTCTAAGCTTCCTAAAGGTTCAAGAGTCCCTATAGAATATATAAACTACAAGGACCGCCACAGCATGAAGGTCTGTTGAAGTTGTATCCTTGTCTTGGCAAACATTACTGGTTCTATATCACCAATTTTCAATTGTTCTCCTCGGTCATATTCCAATTAAATAAAAACGAAAATTGATTTACGTTATTCTCAAATTGGTTACTTTTTAGTACATTTCTTTTCATATGCCAAACAGTTGGAATGGACCACGCACACGCAACCTTCTGTCCTTCCTTGCATACATTTACTCCTCTTCATTAATATAGTTTCTAATGTTCATTGGTACTTTTTTTCAATATTTGCAGTATGCACTTGTCACAATTGATCGGTATGAATGGTATGACACTCCAAAAATATACACTCGTAATGACGAGTCCGGTTTATGGAGAGCAAATCATGCTTTGGTGCCACAGTCCCATCAAGCTTTCTCCAGTAATAATGATAATGCGGGGCAACATACAAGCAATCTGATTTCTTCGTTGTCCAATAGATCTGCAAATGAAGTTGGCGCTCAGAAGTTGACAAGTAATTATGTGGAAGGCACTTGCATGCCCACAAATGAGGAATGCAACATAGGAAAAAGTAGTAAACAAGAGTTACCCACTGTTGGAGTTGGTCTAGCAAAAATTCCCTTCAATCTAGTGAGGGAAACCAAGTTCGATACTACAATAACCCTGGAGGAAGGAATATTAGCTGCCACCAATGCTTCCTCTGTAGAATGCCTTTTGGAGCCCGCACTTGTCAAATTGGAGGTATAGGAACAGAAAGTCCACTTTTTCTTTCTAGCGCTAATTCATTAATCATAACTTGAGTAATTCTTGTTGAGTGATCAACAAATAGAATATACACATATGAGGAAAAACTGAGGGAGTTATATACAGTTGAAACTTAAATTGATTTTCCAGATGTATTCTTGAGAATAAGGAAAGAAATATACTCACTCTGTAGTTCAATTTTCAAGTTCTTCTCTTGTCATTATTTTACTGATGAAATTCATGTATAATCAAAAACTTCATGAAGAGTTAATTATAAGAAGCTAACCTGTTTCTTTTAATGATGTCCCTACCATTATTGTTTACAGGTCAATGTTCCGTCGTCATGTTATATAGACGGAATTCAAGCCAAGAATTATTCTGGGACTGGTGTCATCATATATCATTCTTCTAATGTGGGACTGATAGTTGTTGACCAGAACACAGCTGTCATATCAGCATGTGATGTTATGATTTCTTTTGCTGCGTATCCGATTGAAATACCTGGGGAGGTAACTTAATAAGCAATGGATACATCATGCAAGATATGCAATATTATAATTAGATACTAAACACTTCTTTGCAGGTTGTGTTTCTTCATCCCATTTGCAATTTTGCTCTTGTTGCCTACGACCCTTCTGCTTTAGGAACTATTGCTTCTTCATTGGTTCGGGTGGCCGAGCTGCTCCCGAGTAGGTTTCTTTTCGTGTCTAAATTCAACTTATACCATTATCTCAATATCGTTGTTGGTGATTTAGATCTGCATATCTCTCTATGGTACTTGCACTTAATTTCCTTCATGTCCATTATGTTGGCTCATTAGGGTAATGATTTGATTAAGGTTATAGCTTTTAGGTACTGTTTAACCATGAGCGTGTGTTTGTTTCTTAAATTTTGTTTTCATATTTTTCTTGGTGGTTTATAAATTGTTCGGCTTTGGTTTTTGCTATCGCCAAACGGAAGCTTGTTTTTGCTACTCCACTGTTTTATACGACAGCTATTTTTTTCATATCAACAAAAGTGTATATCTGCCGCACAGTACTTCAGGAATAAGCTGCATCTTAATCGTCCATTAATAGAATGCCCTTTCTTATGACAGGGCCCACGTTAAATCCTGGAGATCCTGTATGTCTTATTGGTTTAAATAGAAATTTACGCGCGGTGTCAAGAAAATCTGTCGTTACAAATGCATTCCTCAATATAAGTATTGGCTCAGCGAACTCTCCTCGTTTCAGAGCATTAAACATGGAAGTAATTGAGCTGGACAATGGTAAAGAGAGCTAATAAATTTTCATCCATTTGTGTGCTCGATCCCTGACTTGTCTAAATGTTGTAGATTTTGGTCCTACGTTTACTGGGATACTCAGCAACGATGATGGAAAGGTGCAAGCTCTATGGGGGAGCTTCTCAAATACAAAGGTATAGATGCCAATTTTCTGGTCAACGTATTTTTCCATCCCTGTAGAATCTTACAAGTTTAGTTGTCATGCAGCTGAAATCCAATGGCACCAAGGAAAATACTTTTTGTGTTAAAGGGATCCCGATCTACATGGTCAGCCACATACTGGATAAAGCAATCTCTGGTGCAAATGGAGCACCTCTTTTTGCAAGCCACATCAGAATGCAAATGCCACATATTAAGGTGATAGGGGCTGAATTTTGTTCTAGGTTGCTCTCGAAAGCCCAAAGCTTTGGTTTACATGAAAGTTGGATCCAGGTACGCATACTTTCCTGGACTATCTTTCCTTTCATCTTCCCATGTGCAATGGGTTAGAATCTTCTTATAGATCTTCCACACCCATCGCACTTGTAAATAGCTTTGTAGTAATCTCAACACACTATCTCAAACTGAGCCCATCAGGCCAAAGTTTGCACGGGCTTTGACTTTGTCAACATGCCATGTTTGATGAATTCTTTGAAAATCTAGTTCTGATTCTTTTCACTTGGAATGAACTTATTCATTGTATGCTTTTTCTTATTCTTATGGCGAGTAATGTCATGAGGTATCTCTGGTAAAAATTGTTTCACAATATCAGCATACTGTTTTAATAATAATAAAAGGGGGCTTGGAGGTTCTAGTGCAGGATGCATCTAGTTTCCACGTAGTGGCTTCTGCGACTTGGGATGTTTGCTTATAGTTTAGTATTTAGGTAAGTTCTGCAGTCTGAAACATTATATAACCAACTCTTAGAGGTAATGCTTAGGGTAGTGTTATTGTTTTAACATATGTGATGTTTTGTTATGAACCGAAGCTCTATGCAAGCTGTAGCTGTGCGGAGCTGGCGAACGGAGGCTTACAGTCTTAACGTGTATGTCCCGGCACTGTGGTGGCAGCCTAGAACGCTTCTAAAGATAGAAGAAGGGGGGAGATAAAAGAGACTTCTTATTCTTATTTCCTGATTTCTTAAATCCTAGGACGCATAGGCATAATATAGAAAAATGCTAAACTAAATAAACCCCTAACCTATTAGAGATAAAGCTCTAATTGAACGAAACAACTGAATAAAAATAACTGAATACGAAATACGACTAATCTCTAGAAACCCCAATCCATTAAATCACTCCCGCCTTCGCGAGACAGCTCGTCCTCGAGCAGGAAATTTGGATGTGTGCTAACTAGGCTCGTCGATGTCATCAAATTCCCCCTCATAGTCGACGACATCCTCGATGTAAAAGAGGCGCTTGCTCCTCACCAATGCTTGCACTTCAACAATGTCCAAGAACATGTATTTGACCAAAAAGCATAGTGCCCCTCAAGGGAGTCGAAGAACTGATAGGTTTCAGAGTTAAGCCTCCCGTTATCCAAACTGACGGGCATGCCAGTCACTACAACATCTCGGCACCACTGAAGGCGACAGAGACATCATAGCCAAACTTGGTGAGATTCCTGTTCTTGATCTCCAAGGGAGAAGCATTCCCGAGGTCCTTGGACAGCTGGTGGTAGTCCTCACACTTCACTTTCTCCTTGGAAGGAGCGGAGATGGTAACAGCAAGGGGGTAGATTTTACCATATCGGTGAGTTCTTCACCGAAAGGAAGCGGCATACAGCAACTTGGGTTGCTGATGGCGGAGCAGAAGTCCAAACCGTCACTGGAGGAACTTCCGACGTTGGGAAGGGCGGCAGTGACCGGATTGTGTTACTGAAGATGTCCTCCCGCCGTTTCTCCAGGGCCGTCACTCGCTGTGAGATGGCGTTCATGTCCTGACGCATCCTCCATAAATCGCATGAGCTTGGTATGAATAGTCTTCTCATGCAAGCTAAGCATGATTGGCGGAGTTGGCTCTAATACTAAATTGTTATGAATCGAAGCTCTACGCAAGTTGTAGCTATCCGGAGCTGGTGACGGCGACTTACAGCCTCAACGTCTACGTCCAGGCGCTGTGGTGGCAGCCTATAATGCTTCTAAAGATAGAAGAAGGGGAGAGATAAAAGAGACTTCTTATTCTTATTTCTTGATTTTTTAAACCCTAGGACGCGCGAGCATTATATAGCCAAAACCTGAACTCAATAAACCCTAACCTATTAAATGTAAAGCTCTAATTGAACGAAACAACTGAATAGGAAATACAACTAATCTCTAGAAATCCTAATCCATAACATGTTTATGGAAAATTCATAGTTGGTAGATCGTATGCCTACTCTGTGAGGCCGAGGAGGTGCTTGGGGTAAGCAAGAGCTCTGATTTTGAGTAGTTTCTTAAGTAAAATTAAATATAGAAGGATTCAACCAGTTTGGTGTTCTTTGGTCAATTCACACACAGAAATGGAAAAGTTTTATCTGTGGTGGAGATTTTACATTGCGCGTTTGTATGTAGTTGTTATCCTCTGGTATAGGGAATGGTTTTCTGGGAATGTTTTCAATTTCGTTGAGGATTATAACAGCTCTATATGATGTGCATGGTTGTGCCCTATAGGTGATTATTAAATAAAGGGAAATCCTTCTAAGGTTGTTCAATAACCCTTTTCAATTAATTTTGTTTAGTGAACTTCTTTTAGCTGTTGTGTCATGTTTTTTTGAACTATCAGATGGAAATGTTTTCTTCCATGAACTCATTTTCCTTCAGAAAGTGTCCGTGTTACTTGTAATTCCGGCAACCTTGTTTTCTTACATTCTTACTTCAGGTTCTTGCAAATAAAGATCCGATGAGAAGACAGGTCCTGCGAGTTAAACGTTGCTTTGCTGGATCTAAAGCTGAAAAATTGCTTAAAGAAGGTGACATGTTGTTGGCCATCAATAATGAACCTGTTACCTGTTTTCGTGATTTGGAAAATGCTTGCCTAGCACTGGAGAAGTTTGGAGCAGAAAACCAAAAGCTTAGCTTGATGATATCTCGGCAGGTGAATTGGTCCTATATGTTTCAGTTGACCATCTCCGATGAAACACAAATAAACATTCCTGGCATCTCCTATGTTATCCATGTCGAATAAAATTTTTTTGGTTTATAATTTTTTTTTGTGAAGTCGCTGGTTTATTAGTTTGGTTATGCATGTTTTATTAGGGACGGGAAGTTGAGCTGCAAATTGAAACAGATATAAGAGATGGGAATGCAACAACAAGAATTATTCATTGGTCTGGATGCATTCTTCATGAACCACATATGGCAGTATGCAGTCTTGGTTTTCTTCCGAAAGAAGGTCATGGTGTATATGTATCGAGGTGAGCATTATGATAATCATATCATGTAATGGCAAATTATATTTAGATTCAAATATTGTTAACAAACGTTAAAGCCTACCCTTTGTCATGAGCCTCGTACAGTGAGATCGTTACCTTGATTAATAAAACACTTGTTTTTTTTTCCTTTTCTTGTTTGATAACTTTTTTTTCAATGAGCTCTCCTGATAAAGTTAGATCATGATTAAGAAGTTCTTTATGTTTTTATTTTCAGTCTGTTTCCTTTTACTACGCTTCTGTTGTTGCTGCAGAACATTTTCAGGAACTCCTGCGGTTAGATATGGTTTGCATGCCCTTCGTTGGATCGTTGAAGTGAACGGAAAGCGAACACCAAACTTGGATGACTTTATTAACGTGACCAAGGTAGAAGATCTGCTCCTTGCTATTCTCTTTACTGAATGAGCCTATTGAGTTATGCCAAAACCTTGGTTGATCTTAGTTTTCGTAGTCGTGACCTTATCAGGATTTGAGGTATGATGAATTTGTCCGTTTGCGAACTATCGACCTGAATGGGAGGCCGCAGGTGCTGACACTAAAGCAAGACTTGCACTACTGGCCAACGTGGGAGCTCATGTTCGATTCAAACACTGGAAGGTGGTGTAGGCAAACCATCAAAGAAATTGACTGCAGCAATTTGTGAACCAAGTTATTCCTGGTATAGCTTCATCTTTCAAGCCATTTCCTTGTTCCGAGTCGTTGTACAGCCAAACTCAAGGCAATTGATGCACACGAAATGTCTATGAATCTCTTGTTTCCCGATCTGCCAATGGCCACGATAGTCTATGATCTATGTCCATAAGTAACTGCATACACAGAAATACACATTCAGCTTGCTGTTGTATTTTTCAGAACTTCTATTCTGTTGTAACCCAACCTATTGTCTCATCGGTTTTTAAAGCAATGGACACCAACATCATATTGTTACACGATTAGGATATGCATTCCTGTAAGAAAAGTTGTCACTTTCGCAACTATCCCAAACTTACAATTTACATTTAGCACATGTACAGTGCTACATCTAGAATATGTCGGCAAATCCTTATGTGGGTTGTGTGCGAAGTATGTAGTTAGAAGCTGACAAGCTTTCCCTTTTAGGGATGCGGGTCAGAAGTTATTGTCCGAATTGGACTTCCATTAAAAAAAAACTTCTTTTCTCAAAAAAAATTGGAAGCCAACTTAATGGTATCAGTTGGTCACATCTGAACCGGTAAAATGAAATTTTTACACAAGAGAAACGATTGTCCATATTAACCTCAAAATAAGAGTTCATTCCACCGAATTAGATTCACACAAAATTTTATAGATATTTTTAAATAGAGTACGATACTCAATTCTCTTAATTCAGATAATAAGAAGAAAAAAAAATTCACTTTAATACCTTGTAATGTAGAAAAACATAATAGAAAAACATAAGTGGAACTTTTTCCTACTACATAGAACTTTTCCCTAAAAGAAATAAGTGCAGTAGTAACCTGACATATATTCTGAAGCCTCTAGGGCTTTTGTTGTTGAGAATTCAATTTTTTGTTATTATTGTTCGGATCCGGATTCAGTCATGTACTTATATTTTGTAGGACTGTTTTGGAAGTTCAAATGGTTCTTATCAATATGTTCAAATAGTTCTGCTTAGTTATTACGAATGATTCAGTTGTGTATGTTTGAATAATTTTATGCGATGATTTACTTATATACATTTGAATGGTTTCATTCGGACAGTAACAAATGTTTAAATGATTTGTTTACATATTTTCGAATAAATTTCACATGATATTTCACTTATGTGCATTTGAATGATTTAGTTGGTTACGTTCGAATTGTTTCTTTGTCCGGAATAGTCATGTACATATTCAGTACCTATTGTTCGTCTTTTATTAAACAAACCTTTTTTGGCACGTAACTTCGATCCATGTTGGGCCTTCAGTATAAGAAGCTAGATATATAGACAGTACTGTTTGGAGGTATAGATGGATCGTTGATTTTTTTTTTTACCATGTAACTACTAAATAATAGACAAAAAAAATTATAATCATCAAATATTTAAATCATTTTGGTCGTGATCCACTCGAACCCGATTAGATAAAGTGAATATATACAAATAATGCGAATTTGGCCAGGTAATATAGTCGCCACGTATCGTATACCTATGTTAGCCCGTATTCTTAATCATCCATCCATCTAATTTAAAGAAAACCGACCAAATGATCAATTGCAATCATAAACATGTAGTCCTTATCGTGCCTTCAGAGCTACTCATGTTTCCAATCTCTTTAAAAAAATATATAGGAAGAACTAATGAATTAAATAAAAATAACAAAAAACCAGAAAGACAAAAAACGAAGTTCTGCACAAGGGAATTAGAAGAATTTTATTGGCTATTATATATATGTACGAGGATTAATACACATCGTGCAATAATTTACTAGGCCTGCAGCCTGTATTATCTTCTGTGACGATATTTTTCTATCAGCGAATAAATATCTTATTACTCCAGATAATAATAGTAATAATAATATCGCTATATATTGTCTCTCATTCATCATAAGCATCATTAACCTTTAGCAAAAAAGTTCACGATTAATCTATACCTAATCACCATAGAAACATTTGGAAAGTATTGACAAAAGTACATTGTAAAAGATTTTTAAAAAAATATGCTAGAGTAATATCATCCAAGCAACTCAACCTCCATGCAAGTAGAGCCATCGATTAATGGTGCAACGGGTTAGGCCCGGTAGGGACACGGCGTTTTTCATCTCCATAGCGAGGATCAAACGCCTCTTCTCCTCCAGGACCTTCTCGTTGTTCTTCATCTTCTTCCCTACTTGGTGAATGTTTTCTTCTTTGTTCTTTATGATGAAGATGCTTTTGGAACGGAGAGAAATCAAAGTTACTTTTATGGACTTTTGGGTTTAGAAGACGACGAGAGGAAGCCGATGGACCGTAGCTTGTGTTGTGAGGCTCTTGCTTGATGCTCTTGAGCTTAGAGATGTGCAATTCATGAAACACTATCAAGACAATGGACAACCAGAGGAGGGTCATTAAAACTTGGAGAATTTTCAAGGCCATGGATGGTGGAGGGTTGGAGGAGAACTACTAGAAGAGGAAGCATTGGGGTAATGTTTAATTAGTTGGAGGGAATGAGGTAAACGAGATGGAAATTTTGTCTTAGGTTTGCCTCAATCCAATGTATGAAAGGAAAGATTTGAGGAGAAAGGTTGAGATGTCTAAATGTTATATGTTTTTTTCACTTTCATGTGAGATTTTATAATTGCTGTCACCTTTTCTTTATGTAATTAACTTATGGGTGACTTGTGTCTCGTTTCTTGTAGGGTAAAGTGCAATCCGCAAGTTTTACGGAGAAAGCAACATGGAGGGTTGTAATTATTCTGATGGGGAAAAGGTGAATACCAATAAATTATCAAAGATACTCCACATCAAATGTTTTTTTTTAACTTCAAACATAGATTTAAAGTTAATCTAAGTGTTTAAGTGATTGGACTCCACCTTGGCAATTTGTCTATTGAGGATTGAGTTGTGAGATTTGAAGGCAAACTTAAAAAGTCACCTATCAGACACTTCATATTCAACCATTCTAAATAACACTTGCAATTTGTTTGTCTATAATTTTTTTAGTTATAAATAATAGACTTAAAAGAATATGATAAGCCTTTTGCCTTCGAGTCATTCCCGTCCACTCTATTTCATAGATCGAGGAAAAATAGAATTAGTCTTTTAAGACGAATGTCATTGATGCACCCGATCGTAATTTATAATCCTACCAGATCTATAACATTCGACAAACTGTAATCCCTTTTTTGTACTGTCTTCGTCTTTTATCATAAAAGATAAAAGAAAATGAATTCCACTAAGAATTGCAAAGGATTAAAACCAAATTAATTCCTACCTCAATAGCTGATCTTGGCAGACGAATTGACCTTTCATATTACGTGGGAAAATCGAAAACCCTAATTCCTAATTTATTGAGTTGGCCGGAGTAAATGTTATTTATCCTATATTATTAATTTTGTCAAATATTTTAATGAGATTAATCGATTATCAACCTAAAAGGCTAAAAAGCCCATCTCATCCGGCCCAATTCCCGATCAGTCGTTCGGCCACACACCGACTAGGCCCAAAATAAAACAATTTTATTTAAATCACAAATCCAGCATTAATAAATAAGCCCTCGAAGAAAATTCTGAGAGAGAGAGAGAGAGAGAGAGAGAGAGAGAGAATCCATTGAAGGATCGGAAGGGAAGAAGAAGAGAAGCGCGTCCTATAAGCAGCTGATCCACGCCGATTCTATACAAGATCATCAAAGATGGTATGTGTATAATCGTATTTCGATTGCTCCTTTTTTTCTGATTAGGGTTCCTGAATTAGGGTTTTTGTTTCCCAATTAGCGCTTCGCTTGTTGAATTATTCAGATGGTTAGTTTTGTGGGTCTTTCTCTAATGGTGGAATTGAATATTTTGGTGGGTATGTTTTTTCTTTTTTATCTTCCCTTTTCGTGGAAGATTTTGCCCTTTTCGATGTATTATGGTTCTCGAATTTGCCTAGAATCTATAGTATGGGTAGTTTTTTATTTTATTTTTTGGAATTGCTGGAGGAAATTCTATGATTCTGATTTTTTTTTTTGTTATTTGTAGTCTACGCTTGCTGCTGCTCGAGCAGACAATTTTTACTATCCACCAGAATGGTCACCGAAAAAGGTATGTTCCCGAAGAACCTGTTTGCTGTTGATAGTTTGTTGTGTTCGGGTTTCTGTTTTTTAACTCGATTGTGAATTTTTTTTTTCAGGGTTCTTTGAACAAGTTTAATGGTCAACATGCTCTGAGGGAGAGAGCAAGGAAATTAGACCAGGGCATATTGATCATAAGGTATAGCATTGACCTTTTTCCCGAGGAAAATTGATAGAAATCTTTGTTGGATGGGTTGAGTTTGCTTTTGGTACTTAACAAACAATGATTTAGAGTTCCATTGATCAAAATCTTTGTTGGGTGGCAAACGTTGTTTGGTAGCTAATGCCAAACATGGAGTCTTAATCAGTTACACTTGTTGGGAACTTGTGAACGATTAATTCCGCTGAGAAAATTGTTCATACTGTTGCAGCAATATAAATTATTCTGGAATTTTGGATACGGTGTTTGTGTTATTAAAGATTATGGTTATACAAAGTAGTAGAGAAGTCTGTTTATTTTTACTAAATTCTAATTTCCGAGAATCAGAAACCTTGAGATTTTTTGTCTCCTACGATATAATTGTAGCACCACATATCTCTGTCTGCTGGATTTGTATGTTGGTTTCTGATGTAATTTTCATGTTTTAGGTTTGAGATGCCCTATCATATATGGTGCGGCGGTTGTAATTCTATGATCGCAAAGGGTGTTCGGTTCAATGCAGAGAAGAAGCAAGTTGGAAACTACTATTCCACAAAGGTAGTTTTCCATTCGTTCACTTATTTAGAAGTACAACTAAGATGAATTAACTTCGTTTCTAAGTTCAACAACTTATATAATGAAATGAAGGAAGAGATTTTGAGTAGTATCCTAGTTCACTTCTTGCTGTCTAGTTGATTTTGAGTGCACTTTTCTGCCTTTCGTCTTCTTTGACGAGATGTGTCTGCGGAAGCATTTCATCAAAGGGTTTTTCAGAGATGTTAAGAAGCTTTGGCATCAATTGAATCATTTATCTGATGAGTTCATAATTAACTGACCCCTACTAATTCTGTTGCCTGTAATATAGATATGGAGCTTTTCCATGAAAGCTCCGTGTTGCAAGCAAGAAATTGTTATTCAAACGGATCCCAAGAACTGTGAGTATGTGATTATTAGTGGAGCTCAAAAAAAGAATGAAGATTTTGATGTTGAGGATGCCGAGACATTTGCTCTCCCTGCTGATGAAGGTTAGTACTAGCTCCATAAATTATTGTATCTACATTTCATCAGGTCTTGAATTTACTGCAATTATGCTTGCAAATTCAGTTGTTTTTTGCAGTTGTGTTACAGTCCTACATAGTAAATGACTGTCTTTTAAATCAAGTTTCTAACTAACAAATTTTCCAGAGAAAGGCAAGCTTTCAGATCCATTTTATCGGCTGGAGCATCAGGAAGTGGATCTGCAGAAGAAAAAAGAAGCGGAACCAGTACTAGTACGTCTTCAACGAGTATCTGATGCCAGACATTCAGACAATTATTCCCTCAACAAGGCTCTTCGTGCCCAGCTCAGAAATCAAAAGAAAAGAGTTGCTGAAGAAGAAGCTGCTTCCAGGAAACTGGGGCTGTCCATAAGATTGCTTCCAGCATCCAAGGAAGATACTACAACAGCTTCACTTGTGAGCTTTTCGTCCAAATTTGAAAGAAACAGGAAAGAAAAGCGAGCACGCATAACTTCTTCGTCGATTTTTTCTGAATCATCGAGGTCTCGCACACCTGATCAAAGGCTGGTGGACTTGCAATCCAAGAGAAGGAAAATCCATGCAGCTCAGGCCTCTAACTTGCTGACCGGTAGCTTCAAGCCGTCATCGTGGTCACAGAACGCTTTTTCTTCATCCCGCAATTCGCGAGGTCCCGTGGCCTCCAGGAAACGATGAATTTGAGGTTCTGTGTACAATAAGAAAGCAGTTGCTCGTCATGTTTCTCTTGTAGTATTCTAACTAGTATTGCCTTTCCAATGAATGTGGTCTCTCAATCGGTGGGCCTTGTAGTAAAGTTGGGAGCTGTCAGCCTGCTGGTCTATCTCAAGAACTGAATTCATTTTTTCTTTTGTATTGTATTTGGATGTGGAATTTTCAGTTTCTTTATAATTACTTTACACTTTCAATGTTCAATATATATTGAATACTTGCAGTTAAAGCTAAAATATTTTTTCTAGAAACAATGTTGGCTGATTCGTCGCTCTTTTATCGTTCAACCGGCGAGTTGGGCGTCAAGCAATCTATCATTGGCATGCATCTTAGCCTCAACAGGGCCCCGAGTTTAGTGGATTTAAAATGAAACGATTAATGGATCCTTAAACATTTTCGATCTATTTCGTTTTTCGATATTAATGGTGTACAGATAGATGTTTGCGAGTTTAGCAAGATGAAACGTGAGGGACTAATGAGAAAAATAGATAATTATCGTCTGAGGATGGACTTTCTATCTTTTGTTAGTATGTCTACGATTTAATCCGAAGGGATGAAACTCGATCACGAAGCATTGAAATTCCTTATCATTTCAGAAAATTGTGACTATGAGATCTCCACCCGTTTTTTATAACTAAGCAACGATTTTGGTATGATATTGATAACATATTTCATATGAAAAAACCACAAATGGTGGTATAAACAAGTTTGAAACGCGACGGAATACTACACCATGCTCAAATTGTTTCACCAAAATAATTTTTATCTTTTCGTTACTTAATGCCCTATATATAGGTTCATTGCTACCAAGAAAATTCTAAGGAAACACGACTCCGAACTAGTCCAAAAACTATTCAAAAAAAGAAAGTAAAAAAACAAATTTGATTTTTTAGGAAGGTCATAAGTATGAATATGTAGTCTAATTAAACCAAAAGTTATTTGACTAATATTCCAAAAAAATATGAAGATTTTTTAAATTGTCTAACTAGAGAAATCAATCTGTAATGATTATAATATATCCCAATTTCTTAGCTATTGAATAATGAATGTAATAAACTTTCTCGAGTTCATATCTCCAAAAAAAGTTTACAAATTATCCCGTTAAATTATAACTTAAAATATTTAGTGTTAAACCTTTAAGCCCCACCATTCACATCACAGTTCCACCATTTTTTATGAGTACAACCGATTCAACTAGTCACACACACACACACACACACATAGCCTCAGAGGTTAAAATCATTGTGTTTTTTTCAGCCATTTGTTTCATTGCTTCGAGTACAAGCGTCTTATTCAATCCATACAATGGTCATAAAACTTTATAGACGCTACTCCTCCTTTCGGCTTTCTTCTCGAAAATAATATTTATATATTATATGAAGGCGATTCAATTTTGAACGTGGAAAAAAAGAGAGACGACCTTAGAGCGTGGAGGGAATGATTAGACGCAGACGCCCATTGTCCCCGTGTTAGGAAACAATATTTTGTGAAATTTGGCTAAAGTCACCTTCACAGACCCTTTATACCACATCTTATCTGAATATTTATTGTACGGAATAATGCACGGTTGATATAAATTAGACTTTTTGAAAGTTAGACAAAAATTTTTTTTACAAATATTTGACATTAATATTTTTATAAGTATTCTAAATCGAGAGAATAGTTAGATTATCAGGGGACAAGTTATAAACCTATAACGAGACATCGTTGAGTATAATCGTTCCTTTTTTCAATGATTAGGACAGCCTGAGGTTACAAGCATACCGAAGATAACGTTCATACTGAGGCATTTGATTGGGAAAGATTTTGATTCTGTTTCCAATTAAAAGATATTGTTGCTCAATGCCAAATTTCCCATCTGATGGTCCATGTCCTATGAAATAACTATTCCAATGATCTTGTTCCGTTTGTTTGGTGCTTTCCCCAACTGCAAGGATTAATTATATATTTGCCATTTTGATTCCAGAATGTAGTTAGTCAACTGTTTGTAATGGTTTTTGTGAAACCTGACGAACCGTTAAGTTACATAAAATTCTTGGATTTACTTGAGCCTCTATATCTTCAATCTACAGCTTCACAAGAATAAAGAATTCAGAACATCGACTCTCACTAGTGCTTTATGCGAGATTTTTATTTTTTGGCATAAATAAATTTGAAAATTTCTTAAAATGTAGTAAAACAACAATTTTTAAATGGATATTTGAAAAAAAAAAGATAATGAGGTCACCTCTATTCTCGTGGCCTATACGTTAGCTGCATCCGAAAAAAAAATGAAATACTACAAATAGAAGGCCGCCACGTGGCATACTAAGGCGGCATTTTTTAAAGTAAAAGAGTCAAATCTTTCAAGAATCATAAGTTGATGTTTAGAGGTTTCCTAATTGAGAATTTTTAATGTGGTAGCGTCAAGATTATGCTCTTCAACTGATTTTTTACTTCCTGGCCTGCTTCTTCGTAGCACTTGTTTATCCAAATGTATGGACGAGTGATTAATTTAGAGAAGCGTAGAAAAATTGGAAAGAATAGACGCTCAGCAGAGAAAAGACCAATACATAACATAACTCCTATACATAAAAAGGAAATTGGTTAATTATTGTCCACTCCTATGATTTCCCAACATTTCTACTTATATTTACGGAATTCCAAGCTAAAAAATAAATTAAATGAAAATATTTGCGACTTCTTAGTCAAAATTTATAAACTCTGTGAGTTTAATTCGAATTAAGTTGAACTCCTAGCCTTAGATTTGGTGGAACCGCAATTTGGCCCCCCTCCATTGGCTAGAACAAGCAGAGCACTAGTTCGATCTTGCTCACGACTGATTATGTCAAGCTGAGATCAGATACAATAATTTAGCATTTAGGTGGCGGCTAAGTGAGTATCGGTCACTCAAAATAATAATGTACCACTAAGATTTTCTATATCCCATCTAATGACGAAAAACTTTATAGGAATACCTACATACAATATCACATGGTGATATGATATGTACCTACAAATCCATAACCAGCGTATTGGTGACTCACGAACTGGCCGTTGTTTATTTTTTAATTATTTGTTTTAATGATTTGATTAACTAGTTGGACCCACCAATATACTTGACATTCGAAACATTTGTAGATTACTAGTCACATACGATATGGCGCGTAGGGATTAATATAAAGACTTTCATTAATGATATCTTAAAGTTCCCTCAATGGACCACGTATATATACATTTATTTCTCAAGGACATCGGAGTTAAGCATCAAGTCTTGTGATTCTCGATTCTACTTTACTTTGCAATGAATAAATAATTATTCGGACTAAGTGGGACGATGCATAGACCTGTGTAGATTGATTGTTGTCATATATTATGCAGCATTAGATTCATTTTTTGCATCTTGGAATTTGTCTGCTTCGCAAAAACAATAAAACTAGAGGGGCAAACAGATCAAATTTTGGATTTTTTTTTGGATTTTCAGGATTATGATTTCATTTGTCTTGAGCTATCATACAGAATAAAATCCAGATCGTTGATTCAGGAGTTAGGCGGGGATTTTTTTTATATATTAGAGTATATGAGAGTGTTCCCTTCCCTCTCACTCTTTCTTCCTGAAACTCAAAAAAAAAAACCAAATTAAAGAAAAGCTAAAAATGAGAGCGCTAAAATTATTTATTCCTTGAGCTTCCCCTATGATATTGGCGCAAGAATCTTAAAGCGATTTCAGATCTCGAGTGTCGAAGAGAGCTTTGTACAACCTAAACAAAATTGGTTTCTCTCGTTGAATAGTGTATCATTGTTCGCATTTCCTGTTTAAACTATTTATATAACTTTAAACTACTCAATTTACCAACTTTGAAGTTCTTTACTTTTTTTTCAATAACAACATAAACTGACCATATTTAACAATACAGATAATTATTATAGTTTACGAGGCTCGGTCAAAAACTAACAATTTATAATTGATAAGCAGTTGCCTCTGACTCGTTAGATTTTTTTTAAAATAGAGAGCTATATATAAATATGAAAAGAAAAATAATAGCATCATAAATAAAGGTTCTCTCTAGCTCATCATGGTGATGATGACTAATACTTGGCAAAGTTTCTCTCGCAGTAAAACTCATTAGCAAAAACCCGCAGAAAGAAAAAAAATACCTCGTCAAGATACCCGCATTGACAAAGACATTACTAAATTTAATCCAGGGCCATCCATATCGTAATATATACTAATGTCGCATGAACTACATTATAATCATTGAGTGATGCTAATTTCTAAGTCATCAACATACACATCACTAAAAAAAATTAATGGTGCATAAAATACACTCTAATCATATGAATCTCAGGACAGATTCGCCACTTGATTGTCTATACTCTGGATATTATGGATGTCGATCTCCCGATCTCTTGTAATTAGATGTAGAACCCTAAAGGCCAGGGATGCTCTGATGTCCTCGGCAAAGCCGCATACCCAAAGTCCACCCGATACTGCGTCCATCATCTGCATGCCCGGATTGCCCATTGAAGTTGGGCTTGACGAAAAAAAAAAACCAGTATACTAAAATTGTGCGTCTGAAGAGTAGTTGAGTAATTCAATCTATCAAGATTCAAGCAAATTCCTAAAGCTCATTAGATAATTTATTGAAAATACCAAATCAAAATTTATAATCATAGGATTCAAGTGTTTAGGATCATTGCAAATGGTTAAGTGTCTACAAACGTCATGACAGGGTGGATAATAAGTCATGAAAAAAAACAGAAACCGACAGAACAGGATTGAGGCTCTTTGTGGTGTAATGTTGGTGGGGGTGCAACGATCATCAAAATGTTTGAATAATCCATTTAGGAATAATATAAGCGCACGATTTCATTTTTCTGTCCCATCTTCCAAAAAGCAAAGAAAAAGTACCTACAAAAAGAATGGGGACCAATGCAGCCACGCTTGTGAAAGCGTCGAAACAAGAACCAAGTTCCCTCTCTAGAAAGATAGAAAAGCATCCATGCCCTATCAAATAGTAAACACATTACAGTAAAGGGGCAGTTCAATAAGTCGTTAACATCTTTCCCCGCAGAAACGTTTTGATGATAATGATGTGGATATAAGTATATTGATCGATAGGGATAGAAAATCGGTAAGATTTTACTTATATTGTAGTTTGAAGAGTGAAATTCATACTCTATTTTTATTTTTATTATTAGATTCATACCTTTAGATCTAAAATCTTTATGATCTTTAGGTTCGATCTTTATACTAGATATTTATGATAACTTTTAAACATAATTGTAACTTTAATATAACCATAAATAGGCGACATTGTATATATCAACATTCAGAAATAATTGGAAAAAAAAATAATGAATCATTAAATCATTAAATTTTATAATTTAAACAAATTAAATGGTAGTAAGTTCTTACTTCGTAATTCCAAATATATATAAACAACTATAAAAAAAATCCTTCTGGTTGAGTCGTTCTTAGAACATGAAAGGATGTTCCTCCTCGTTCGGGTTGTTCCTAACGTTTCTTATATCATCTGTATTTGCGTTCTCAGGATGTCTTCACCTCAGCAGAACCTTTATGGTCCACTTCAATTATGCTCTTACACCCAATTTAACTCATGTACTTGCATTCTTGCCTTGCGCTTATCCCTGTGTCTCTGTCAACTGCACATCAAAATAGCGTAATATATTCACTTATCTAATAACTTAGGATACCGTAAATTGAATTACCACCTAACTTTTAACCTAACTGGTGTGTATGATAATTCATTGAGAGCTTCATGTAATACATATCCTTTCTAATTGTCCTTATGTTTGTGGATGAAACGGTGGACTAAATAGCTGCGCTCCTAAGGAACTCTCGACATTTTTGTAAAATTTGAAAATGAGTAGAATTCTTATTTAATATATACTTTTAAACGATGTTAATAGAATAATTTGAATAATTATAGTGTGTCCTTTCAAAAAATAAGTACATAATGTAAATATCTTTTGTTACGAAATTATTCATAAGTTTAGTTTATACGGGACCCATTATATTGGAACAAAGACCAAGTGAAAGTAAAAAAAAAAGAAGAGAATTTAAAATTGGGAAAAGAAAATAATTGTTAAATAACACTGTCTGTTGCTAATATTGGCTGAAACTAAACCAAGAATTTAGTAAGAGTCCGATATATGCCCGGGGTAAAAATAAACCAAGAATTTAGGAAGACCCTTTCAATTTTTGTCTGTTATTCCATACCCTTTACAACATAGACATTCCATGTTTTTTATCGAAAGGATTTGTCCATTTTAGCGCCAACCAGCCAGCCAGAGGCAGCAGAAAACTAGGGCTCGTGGTGCAGAACAAGGAAAAATGTGCTACCCCAAAGAGCTATTAAAACAACTATGATTCCTTGTACTACTTTTCACTATGAAATTCCAATTAATATAAACATAAAATTGTTAAATATTTGTTTTTTTATTTTTATTTTTTAAAATATTTTATTCATCTTAACTCTAAATTAATTGAACAAATGAATACCTAAATTTTATGTATTTTTAATGTAAACTATTTATAAGTATTTAAAATTTCGTAGTTAATTATGTTATTTGTAACTCTTTATATTAGTAATATGAATTATTTATAAATATTCTTATATTTTAAAAAATTATTATCTTTTAGTTTAAAATTAATTTTAATATTTAAAGTTTTAGATTTATATTTGAATTTAATACAGTTAATTGTATTAAAAAATAGAATTGACATAAAGTAAGGATAAAGAACTATAGCAAGAACACTATTGTAAAAAAAAATGAGTGTATAGGCACGAGTTAATGTAGATTGATGTACTAGAAGCATATTCCCAACTAGTACAAGTAGTCTAATTTTTTATCTTAACTATTAACGAGGTTACATTTGGTCACCACTGTAAATTGTATGACGTTAAAGGAAATAAAAAGAAAATATCATAAAAGTAGAAGATTCAGATAATGACATATCAAGAAAATTTAGAAGAAATTTTTTTTTTGGGCTTATACAATTTGAGACGACTAATTCGATTTTTTTTTAATTTGAATTCAAAAATTGTTGAAGCTATAACAATTTATTAAGTTTTTATTTTAAGTTGTTGGAATAACGATTTATTCAAAAAAAAAAGTACAGAATACGTATAATGCAATTAAAAAAAATCAATGCCTGAAGTCTAAATATAAAAAAAATGCGTGTTAGTGGAAAATCAAGTGTATGTACCAACTATTCCTAAAAAAGTGAATATACCAACTATCCCCGAAGCCCACTTCCCATACCTACCAAAACTAAAACGACCCAAGTCCTGATTCTAAAAGGGCGCGTACCAGTTATTAATACATGTGCCGAAGCCGAAGAGACTCATGGAGAAGAGCCGCCTGGAGAGAGAGAAGTGAGAGAGAGAGAGAGAGAGAGAGAGAGAGAGAGAGAGAGAGAGAGAGGGGGGCTGGAGTGTGTTCCCAAGACACAATCATTACATGGTCTTGGGGACGCACAATGGGTGGAAGGTAAAAAAAACTGGCAAGAAATTTCTGGTCATTAACCTTGGGTTTTGACTGACCTAATCTATCCAAATTATTTAGTTAGTAAAACAATAATCATAATTCGGAAAATTGTTTGATAGAATAGAAATTACTTTTGATTAAATTATTTTTAGGTCCTAACTTATGCCCTTAGTTGTGATAGAATTGTTGCTCTATCACAATTTAGTATATAGTCCATGTTCTTTAATGAAATATTGATTTTTATTTTTTTTTCTGATTTCAACACTCAATTTTTTTATTTTAAATATGAAATGACTGATATATCTTTACATAAAAAATAAAACAAAAAATTTTCTTCAATCTTGAATACCATCATGAACAACGAAAATACTTAATTAAACACAACAACATCAACCCATATATTAAAATCAGAATTCTACTCCGTACCGGAGCTCGATGTGGAAGAACTCTCTCCACCGCGACATTCTAAAAAACACGAGAAAAAATCTAAAAGGAAAAAAAGCTATTATCATTATTGCTTGATCTCCCTTCTCCTCCCTGGCTTCATCATTTAAAATGTTCTCGACGTGCAATGCAATACCATTATTCCAAGTCTCTCAAACACCAAACTAATTCAAATGGAAGATAAACTATATCGAGCACTAAACCTAGATCTTTGATACGGTTAAACCCTACCAAAGTGATATGTTGGAGGAGCTTAACTTAGATCTCCTAAACCACAAAATTGTTAATTAGATTTCCAAAAAATAAATAAATTAAATTAAATGACTAAACTCTACCAAAGTGATATGTTGGAGGAGTTAACCCTCATCTTCCTCCCGGTGGATGGGACCACCATGGAGGTCAGGGCCGGAGCGAGAAATATTTTTCAATGGGGGGCAATATATAAAATATATAAATTTTTTACTATATTATTTTAATTTATAAGTTAGTTAATTTTTTAATGGAGTCAGTTTCTTAATTTTAATGGGTACATATACTAAATTATATATTAAATTATTAAATAAATAAGAAATTAGGTGGGATCAATTGACCCCACTTGGTAACATGTACCTCCGCCTCTGATGGAGGTGAACACCTGGCTGCTCGTCAGAGTCCTAGTCTCTGATCCACCGTGCGTGGTCTTCATGTTGTCATTTTTCATCCTCCGTATTCGATAGAGGAACACAAACACATTAAGAAAGACGAAGTCAAAGAGTGTAGCAAGAACTATGGCGGCGAGGAGCTTCCCCATGAGTGGGAGAGGACGAGGGAGGAAATGTTGGTCAAAAACGAGGCAAAGGCAGAGGGGGGGAGGGAGGTTGAGAGAGGTAGGATGAGAAAAAAGGGTCGAGTTCATTGAGTTTTGGTACGGAGTCGAACTCTGATTTTAGTTTCTAGATTGATATTTTATGTTTAACTGATTTGTTCTTATTGTGTTTAATTGATTATTTTTATTGTTCATGGTGATATTCAAGGGTGAAGAAGAAGAATTTTATTTTACTTTTTATGTAAAAGTATATTATTCATTTTATGTTTCAAAAAATAAAAAATATCATTGTCAAGTTAACAAGGAAATCCAAACCAATATTTGTTTTCAGAATATGAACTCTATACCAAATTTTGATAGAATAAGAATTCTATTGCAAATACGAAAATAAATATAAAAAAGTGAAAATAATTAACCCATTATTTTTTTTAAACAATTGTGAGGATTTAGTTTCGCGAAAAATGGTATATTACTGATAATATTTTGCATCAACAGAAAAAAGGGTCGTAGTTCATTTTATCCTATGAAATTTTCTAATAACTATGTCTCAATCTATTCAGCTTAGACAAATTTATCCTCTCACAAACAAATTAGACAACTTTATGGATTTTAAAAACTTTACAAAGATTTTCTTTTTCCAAAAACTGCTAACATCTACATGATCGTTATGTAGAATAAATAAAGAAAGGTTCATTTTAGTACCTTTATTATGGTTGTTTACATTTTTAGTCCCAGTGGTTAAAATGAGTAACTTTTTTCGAATTTTATTACCTATGGGTTCTGGGCCCGGAATTTTCCGGCCATCTAGATTTGCAACATCGACTTTCCGTGTCCAGGTTGCAATATGGGAAACTCGTAAATTCAGAAATTTCAAGTTAAACAATTATCATCAAAAAAAGTTAATCCAAATTTTTTTTATAAAAAATCATAAACTCATAACTTTTCTTCCTCCAACCAATTTAGAATCTACAGATCATATATAAAATATGTATGGAAATTTTGCAGCTCTTACAACGGACAATTAACAATGATATAATAATATGATCCGAACTAAATCCAATTAATTAGCAAATAAAATGAACCGAAAAGTGAAAGGGTTTACATAATCCAGATGTAAGCCTTTTATCATGATGATTCTATCAGCCTTTCTCGGGGTTTGGTCGGTCGACAATCTGTGTGTTGTGTGTTCACTGTGTTTGTTTTTGTGTTTCCCGTCCACCACCACCACTCTATTAGAACATAGAGTAATTATAGGGCTTGAACCAATCTAAAAGCAACAATATAGTACTATGACTTTTCTTACCATAAAAAATATAATTTAAAGATAACTTGCACCAAATATTACACCAAGAGATTAACTCATAAATTTATGTTGTATTATTTAAACTTTGTATTACTAACTAAATATTATTTAGTATCATAAAAATATTATTATGACTCGAGTACTGTGGAACCTACTTTGTCAATATATCGCTATAACAAATGACAATACCTTTTGGGTTAGAATAAGCAAAAATATATTTGTCCACCTTCCTTCTCCTCCCCCACTCCTGATAACTACAGGCTTGGATAAAGAATGCCGTAAGGAGAAAGGAAAGGTGACTAGCAGTACTCATACACACACACACACACTATATAATTATAGTGGTGGGAGAGAGAGAGAGAGAGAGAGAGAGAGAGAGAGAGAGAGAGAGAGAG
>SOPF01028350.1:0-74055 GCA_012979155.1 Hypericum perforatum | reverse complement strand
AGAGAGAGAGAGAGAGAGAGAGAGAGAGAGAGAGAGAGAGAGAGAGATATTTGATCTATATAAAGAACAAGGAGGGAAGCCAAAAGATACCAAGAAAGCACCAAGGACAAGGAAAGCTTATTCATCTCAACCAAATTAGGTTTTGTGAAGCAGAGGGCAAAGTCCATATATACCAAGTGAAAGGGATTGAAGCTTGGAGAGATTTCACTCAGATATATTATTGTAAGAGAGTAAGCGTCATCAAAAGTCAGCTTCATTACATGCCATTTTCATTTTTGTTTGTCTGTCTCCTTCCCCACCACATGATATAGAAATGCTCAGGACCGATAAAGTGAAAGAAGAGCACCAACTAGGAGAGTGCTCCCAAACGATCCCTAACCTACAAAGCTACCAAGATCAGCTATTTCTTCAGCAACAAGAAGCAGCAATGGACATGTTTGGATCAGCTGGTAGAGGATCATCATCCTCCTCATCAGGACTAATATTCCCTCCTGACCCCTCACAACTACTGCCATGGACTCTCCCTCAAGCCCACTCATTTAACCCACCACCACCTTCTCACATCCCTCCAAACCATGAGAGCCCTTTCTATGGGAGCTTGTTCAATAGGAGGGTCCCTCCTCTCCACTACCAGTTCCCTTATGATGGGTCAACATCAGTTGATCACCACCACCTTAGGATCTTATCTGATGCTATTGGGGGGTCAGGTCCTTTTGGGTTACAATCTGAGTTGGGAAGGATGAGTGCTCAGGAGATCATGGATGCCAAGGCCTTGGCTGCTTCCAAGAGCCACAGTGAGGCTGAGAGGAGGAGAAGGGAGAGAATCAACAATCACTTGGCCAAGTTAAGGAGCCTTCTTCCCAGCACCACTAAGGTATCAGTAACTGTTACATATATATTTTTTTATCTCACCTGATATCAGAATATTTACTTAGTTCATTAATTGAATTTCAAGTTAATTACAGTACTATATAACAAGCAACCATAACAATCTAAACCCAACAATTTTCTTTTGAAAAAAATGTAGAACAAAGACAAAATTTAGTTTATCATTTTCAATGATATCTGTCAATCTGTGCAAAGATTCTGGTTACATGAATTGTTTGGTCCGGGAACATTCTGTCGAACCCTTTTTCCTATCTTAGGTGCTAAAGGAGGTCAGATTTTCTTTACAAACTTTTCATGCGGTTTTCTGTCTTCCCAAAAATGTGTTAAGTGTAACACTCTTTTGGATTCTAGGGACGAGAGAATTTAATGGGTTATACTTTGTTCTGGATCCTTGGTGTAGTTCCGAGGAGTTTTTACTTTTTGTTGAAAATCTAGGAAATGGGTAAATTTATAGGCGCTCATGTCGCTAAGAAGGTACAATAAAGAGGAACCAAGGTGCAGTTGAAAAGCTTCCATGGAAATTTCTTGCCGGGTATTCTTCAGCCAATTCTTATAAAAGTAGAAGGGAAGATGAAAAGATGGTAAAAAAGAAGGAGAGACAAAACGAGAAGACTTGTCAGTGTTGTGTTCTTTTACCCGTGCCCTAATCTAATCTAAGATCCTCGCCTAAGTTTCTCTCGGAAGACCTATACTTTCTTCCTCTCTCCTACTAATCATCAAAAGGTTATTAATTTGAGAGTTTAATAAAAAATTAATCAAAAATCTAATTCGAATCAACTGCTAAATATTTATCAGTAGATATTGATTTACTATAAAATGCTCTCTCTCTAGCGACCATGAATTTTATCCAAGGGTAAAGAAGGATTATCATGCATTCTTCTTTTTATTTTCGTTAGTCGCTCCTTTTAAAGAGGTAAAACACTAATTAAGACATGGCATGGTACTCTAAAGATCACCAACTTTTTGGAACACAACTGTCTGTATATGCGTTGATATGATTGTTTGTTGGATAAATTAAGTTGTTTCTTTTAATTAATTAGATATGGTTTTTTACTTTAATAAATAAATTTGTTACATCTCTAAAAAGTTTAAACTTTGTTCATTTCAAGTTCAGTTGTCGCTATTTTTTTTACCGATGGCATACAATGATTTCATTTTTACTCACGTTCATACCTACAAATATTACAATCCATAATTTTACTTTTCACCCCGCATCATTGCCCTTAAGCTAACATGGCCATGTAACATCCTGCACCTACCAAGGAACCTCAATTTGGTAAGTAGAAAACTTCTGATATTTCCCTTAGAAATGGAATAAGATATCTTATTTTATGTTAACTCACATTCGAATTCTTCAAACTATTAGCTTCTAAATCTCATATTTAAATAGTAAAATTATGTCAATCTCTCTACTAACTCAACTTTAACGTATTAATTGTTGGATGCAGCGAGGATGGGAAAATAATAGTAGGGTTTAGTTTATTTTAGACAAGAGAGTTTAGTAGAGTATTATAGAATTTTCTCGTAGGATATGAATTATGTATTTCGTGAAAGGTTAAAGAAAATGTTCACGTAATTTTAATCAAGTTCTAGACAATAATTGTTATAAGATTTGTGTTGTGTACAAATAATCTAAACAATGTCGTTCATTTTCACTTCCAATAAATATTCAATAGATTAAATCTCTTGACTTGATATGTTTTACTTGCTTTTTTTCCCCATGAAAAATTAAAGACGGACAAGGCCTCATTGCTTGCCGAAGTAATCCAACACCTGAAGGAGCTAAAACGGCAGACATCCATTATTGCCGAGACAAGCCCGATACCGACGGAGTCCAACGAGCTCCAGGTGGACACAGCCGACGAGGATGGCAAGTTTGTAATTAAAGCGTCACTTTGCTGCGAGGACAGGTCGGACCTCTTACCGGAGCTGATCAAAACCCTCAAAGCCCTCCGCTTAAGGACCCTAAAGGCCGAGATCACCACCCTCGGCGGCCGTGTAAAGAACGTGCTCTTCGTCACCGGCGAGGACCAACTACTCGAGGACCACCCTTCGGGCGAGGAGCAGCCGTTACAATACTCGATAGGCTCGATACAAGAAGCTTTAAAGGGTGTAATGGAGAGGGCTAGCGGTGATGAAACCTCATCGGGAAGTGTCAAGAGACAAAGAACTAATATCAACAACAACATTTTAGAACAACAACAATAGCTAAACAGATCTCATTGATATTAGTATGAGGGTACCAAAATAGCGATGTTAGTTATATCTATCTATCTAATCTTATTTAACTTGTGTTTGGTTTTTTGGGGTGTTCTAGTTTGATCTTTGTGTGGATTTTGGGGTAGTGAACAAAGAAGAGGTAATGATGGCTTGTGTGGTTTGTTTCTTACTTACGTGTGTTTGTTGTCTCTGTCTACGTACCAACTTAAACGTAGTGTAAAAGGAATCGATATATGACGAAACAAGTTTGGTAATGTACTATATAAGTTCCAAGGATGCTACTGCTGGGAGTTTTGTAAATTGAGAGAGAGACTTATTAGCAATATATATTCAAGAAAAGTATGAGATCACTAGGAATCCATGTTTCCTGTCTGAGATCTTGAGATCATCTTTGGATAAGTTGTTCGGTTTATACAATTTGAATATTTAATGCACCGAGTAATATAAGTTCGAGTTAACTACGATTTTTAAAATTTGAACTCAAAACTTAAAGTTCAAACCGAAATAACTTGATCTAAGTGATTGTCCATATATTTTTAGTAGAGAAAGTAAACAAGTAATAATGAGAATCCTCTGTAGTTTTTGATCTACCCACGAAAAAGATACTTGGCCATTCTTCACTTGCCAACAAAAACAGAAAACCAGATTATAATCTCTCTCTTTTGAGTATCAGGTTGTAAGGAATTTATGGCACATCATGAGGATCAGGGATGATGACGACGATAGTGGCTTCATGTGTTACAACCCGACCGTCACTATGGTCCTAATTAATTACTTCCTTCTGTCGGTACAGCGTTGTTTTACACCTCTATGCTTCTGGAGATCAATTTGTTCAGATTTGCGGTCCAGCTACTTGCTAGTGAATAATCCGATAATTTCAACGTTGTTCCTCACTTCATTTATTGATCTTTTTCTTTTGAAAAACCTCCATTTATTTATCTGGATGTGGTGAGACTTTGGGTTTAGAGTTAAATTAGTAAATTAATAAAAGTTAACCCAACTATTAAATCTAGTAATTAATATAATTACGCGCCTTGTCATCGATTGTCATGATACGTTGTGTTATGGTGAGAATTGTTAGTACGTTTGCACTTATTTTCCGAGATATATTGGTATACATTACTTTGTAATTTATTATGATTTTGATGGATATGTCAGACATCTCCACGTCATTATGAAAGTTTTGTCTTTTTAAACTTGTCTTGGAGCTCACAATGCTTCATAATAGCTAATGTCCTTAGAACTTCTAACTTTTTAAGATGTATGATTTCACTTGGTGGAGTATTGAGCTTTTGTTGTTGTAGACTTGGGGGTTAAGCAAGATTCTCACACGAATAATATTGAGCTTTTTTCGAGTAAATAATAATATTGAGCTTTTGATTTTCCGCAAAAAAAATAGTATTGAGCTTTTGATCGGTGTAAAAAACATCAATTCTGTGCATTTAAATTGAAATCAACAATAATAAGCAAGAAAGGAGGACTTATGGGCCTCCGTTCTATTGAGGGCCCAAATGATCTTTTTGTTCTCGTCCAGATATATTTAATTAGATGAAGCAAGAACAAATGGAAAAAAAGTTGGCCTATACAGGTCTCGAACCTGTGACCTTCGCGTTATTAGCACGACGCTCTAACCAACTGAGCTAATAGGCCTTGATGCTTCAGGTTAATTAAATAAGATAATTAAAAAAATCATAAAGGACCAAAGACAACCACGATTTTTGATTGTTGGGGAGCTTTTATCCTAATTAGCAAGTTGGTCAATCATAAGATAAGGTTAGAGAAAATTCTTCACCGCCATAGTCGGTACATTGGCAGATTCGATCGTTTGAATGCAAGGCAATGCTCGATTCAATAGATTATAGGATTAACTGATTAAGAATCTTAAATCAATTCTCTATAGAATATCAAATTTTGTTTTAAGTTATATTTTAGTAAGATATTTTTTTAAAAAATTTTGCACTATGAAATTTGATCAAACAAATTACCATTGACTATGTTAGTAATATTGTGATTTCAGGTTCAGCGTGCTTTGGATGAGAAGGAGCTGATGTTCTCTTCTTATGAGAAGTTAAAAGAAAACGAAGAAGAAGAACTTGTTCCAGACAACAGAAAACTTACCAAGGAGAAAGAGAGAAATAAATAAATGTGGAGGTTCCATTTTATTTTTCTTTTCTTTTGGTTAGTAAAAGTATTAAAAAGAACAAAGATGTAATAGCAACTATTCTCCAAAAGAATAAAAGTTGTTTACCAATAAAAATAAGAGATATTTTAAATCACATTAAACCATATTTCTAATAGCCATTTGGTTTGAAAAGATTTTGGGTGTATTTGGTATAACTGATGAAATTCAGTTCTTACCTATTAGCTGTTAGTTGATCAGTTATCAGTTTATAGTATTTAGTTGATATCTAATATTTGATTTTTAAAAAGTGTTTGGTAAATTATAATTAGTGAAAATCACTTGTAAAGATATTAGATCATTGAATTTTATTCTTTTAATATATTACAAGATTAAGTTTAAATCTACTATTTATAAATTTTTTATTTCACTCAATAATAGTTAAAATCCTAACAAAATCAATTTAAACTCAACGATAAGATTCAAATAAAAATAGAAACATCAGTAAAATAGGAAAAAGATAATTATGATTATTTGAATCAAGGGATATGTTAATAATTTGATAAAATAATAGCGGTTGAATAAAATATTTTTTTGAATTTTATCAACTATTTTTTTGTGATAGAGACCTATCAACTAATTCCAAAACCTGAAACAAACACCCACTTTGTCTTGAGTGTGAAAGCTAAGCCTCCTTGTTATTTGTTAATCAACAGAACAAAATTTCTCGTTTCCTAAAAATCATCGATATTAACAAAGAAGTAAGTAATATCACCATCTAAAAAAATAAAAGAAAATTAGACAAAACAAACGCCTAAATTAAAATTAAATCGTCAATCCATTGAACAGATTTAGTGGCCTTTTAGCGTGAAAGCGAAGCCTTCCTCGTTAATCAGACGAAACAGATGTCCAAGTTCCGACGACCAAAGGCATGTCCATGTAATGGAGATTCTTTCCCCTTTCTGTCCCTCGTCGGACTGTGTAATTTCTGATCCAAATTAATTCGAATCTCCTCGGAAGCTTCAAACCCAAGCAAAGAAGTAGGGAGTTTCTTCTCCTCAAAAAAACCCAGTTAGCTTCAAAGAAAGAAAATACGAGGAAGTAATGAGCTGGAGGAGGGTGGCTAAATCCTTTCAGACCCTTGTCGCCCATGGCTTCCTCTTCTCCTTCACCCTTTTGCTCTCTCTCAAGCTTGACCACTCCGTCTCTTACTCTTGGTGGTCTGTTTTCTTTCCTTCGTATTTTTGATACTGTTTGCAATGAAGGGTTATAAATTGTGGAAATTTTGAATAAAGCTCACAACTTTGTTGTGTTTTGAGGGATTCCTTAGATACCCAGTTCAGAAATTTTAAGTTTTGTGTAATTGTTTATCGTAGCTGGATATGTGGGTTTTGCTTTTTCATTCGTTTCATGGAATTCTGCTTCCTCTCTGTGTCAATGTTTTGAAGTTTGGATTTCTTTTCGGTTGGTTCTTAGGAATGAGGTTTGATGCATCTATTATGTTTGTTCCTTTTTTGAGCTAGATAAGTTTTCTGTTAGTTTGCAGTTTCATTTAAAATGGATAGATTAAAATTTGGAAGTTAAATCTTGTAGAGTATGAACCTCACAGACTCCATTGTGAAGTTTGATTCTGTAGCTTGCGATGAGTAGTGAGAGAGTAATGTTTTCGGGTTACCATGTATAGAACTGTTAGCCATTCTTCAATGGAATGAAGATGATGCAATTGCCTCATCTCTTCCATGCTCTTTCCCATTTTGAATTAGTTTGTTGCATAAGCTAGGGGTTCTCATAACTCAAGTCAAGCAATGAACAGTTTCCATCGTGGCGTGCAGGAAAATTTTCGCACCTCTGTGGCTATTTCATGTAGTCACCTCACGCGGCCGTTTTTCATTGCCAGCGCCAACATTTCCTCATGATCGTCATGTATGCTATCCACATTCCCCTTCCCTTTTTCGTTTTTGTTTTTAATTTTACCCATTTCACTACGAATGAAATCATACCTCTTTTTCCCTTGGACAGTGGGCACCATCTCATGCTGTCTTGGCTACACCTTTGCTTGTTGCTTTTGAACTGCTGCTTTGTATACATCTAGATAGCAGCTACGGTATTTTACATTTACTTTCTATTCAGCTTGCCTTTAGTTTTTCGTTGCTTTTCTGTTTATTCTAGAATTGTACTTTACCATGTAGTATTAGTAAGTCATGTTTACTTATTCCTTGTCTTTCAATTCTGCTGCAGTTGTGAATTTGAAGATTGTCTTTCTCCCGTTGTTGGTTTTTGAAATGGTAATTTTGGCTGATAATATCAGGTAATTTACTAAAGAAGGTCACCCATTTTATTTCCTGTCCTCGACTCGTCTTTTACCGATAACATCTACTTGTGTTGAAGCTTTTTCCTATTCTTTATGGGGTTCTATTTTTTATCTCAAAAGAGTCAATCACCCTTGCATAGGCATACTATATAAGTTTTTACATGTATCCTAAATTAGTGAATTGTTCTCTGTGTTGCCAGTTGCAGCTCTTCTGATCAGAATATTATTTTTGTTGATTGGTGTTTGTGCTGTGCGTGACAGGATGTGTAGAGCTCTAATGCCCGGGGAGGAAGAAAGCATGAGTGATGAAGCAATATGGGAGACTCTACCTGTGAGTTCAGCCTTTTTTTCAAGGCACTGCTTTGAAATTCATAATATGAAAAGAGAAACCAGTTGAATTTTAGAATATGTTGTGTACTATTTGATTATGATAGGAAAAAAGAACTGTGTTATACTGTCCTTTAACTGGACATTAACACCATGCACCCTTAACTTGTGGTGCTTTGCTGAGAAAATGATTATGTGGAGAGCATAATTAATGGCTTTCAGTTCCTGTCAATTACATCCAAGTATTGCTTGAAAAATTGATCTAGAGCACACTACGTTTTGACTTTTGAGATGGCTAATCGTTCAAAGATTGACATCTTCATGAATGCCTTTAACTTTAGGTCCACGTTGAACTAATAACTAATAATTGTACAAAGTACAATGTTCTAGTAACTGATGGAGAATCCGTATCTGTTTAAAATCTGGCTCTTCGTGCTATATGCGAAAGAGGGCAAAAATGGGAACTTTTAATGGAAGCTCTTGGTTTCTGTAACTTTTTTCTGTAATTGCTTTCAGTTAATCAAGCAGAAACTGCAATCCACTGAGTTCTACCATTGTTTAATATCTGATACCAGTTGTTATTGTGCTCAATTTCTTTGATTCTGTATCTGCTACAGAGAACAAATGTACACAATCTTGACTTCTTTTTCTTTCTTCACAAGGCTATTCAGTGTTTCTACTTCTTGCTTTGTAGCACTTCTGGATTTCAATATCCATGGTCTTCCTTATTGCAGCAACAGTGTTTACCATCCTCAAATTATGTGGTAAGCTTACAGCTTTATATCTTCGGTAAGACCATTTGAACAACACAGCTAAGTTGAAAGTTTGGAGGATTGAAATTTGTACTTCATCTTTCAACTTCAAAATAGGATTTAAGTTATGTACTTCTCTTTTAAATTATTTGGCTATTGCATCTTTTCATTTTCAGGTGATGTGGAAGCTCTTGGTTGGTGGGACTTGTTTATAAACTACGGGTACTGAAATATTTGGTGTATACAATCCTTTCTTGCGATTAGAGGATTGGCAATAAACTTGTCATGTTTTGGTTCAATTTGCAGTATTGCAGAATGTTTTGCTTTTCTTGTTTGCACGAAGTGGCATAATCCAGCGATTCATAGTCATTCTTCTAGTTCAAGGTCTATTAGTACACATTCCATGGCTAATAGATACGTCGAGTGGAATAGAGGCTCATTGGGACTGTTAAATGATGACCAAAGCACTGGAATATGCAACCTGCAGGACGTCGGTGGGCATATTATGAAAATTCCTTTTGTTTGTTTTCAGATAATCCTTTTCATGCACTTGGAGGTATAACCGCGTTTAAATTACCATTCTTAGACATTTTTGCATTTTTGTTTTTTCTGATAAGGAATTTTTCATCCTTAGGGTACGCCGGAAGGTGCGAGAAAAATTCGATACATGGTTCTCTTCTCACCACTACTCATGCTTCAAGGAGCTGGGGTACTGTTTGCTGCGTATAGATTCGTACAGAAAATTGAATTAATGATTCGTGGAGGAGAAGGCGCTTCTAGAAGACTTTCTGCTGTATCAGGGGTTCATGATTTTCTTGGGTTCTTTCGCCATGGATCCAGGTAATCTTTCAAGTTAGTATATGACCTGCAGTTTCATTTCATTACATTCCCTTGATTTAAAACGATAATTGAAGATCAATGGTTGCTAATGTTTCTACAGGTTGCTTGGTTGGTGGCGGATTGATGAAGGAAGCAGGGAGGAACAAGCCAGACTGTTCTACAATGGAGGTTTAAGGTATTTCTCACTCAATCAAGTCCTTGTTGAACAAAGTTCCATTGCCAAGACCGGGTCCAGATCTGGATCTTGCCCGGATAGTTAATTTTAAAATGCTCCTTAATCCGGTATATAAGATCCTCACCATATAGGGATTTTTAAAGATAAAATTAGAATAATATTATATTAATTACTAATTATAATACCGAGTCTCCAATCCCAACAGAGCCGCATCGGTTTACTTCTGATTTTATTTGTTTGATTTCTTATGTTTGATTGTTTTAGTAAACGTATTTAACAATTTTTAAGTAACCCTGCGGATCGCCTGATTGTGCTAGGTATTTGTTGCTCTGACATTTGTTGCTGCTAATTGTATGAGTACTGACCTTTTCTTAATGATTCATATTTTTCTAGCTTTGCCAATTAATTCAATTTTTGCACGCTTCACATTTGAATATTCCTGCACTCAATGCGATACTCTGTTCTGACTGTTCACATTTTCTTCCTGAAACTTTAACGGTTCAGCTACAACACTTTCTCACCAGACTCGGTGAGGAAGACGCCAAAATCAGAGCTTGCAGATGAGGTTAGAACACTCATAAAATCTCGTCCTAGTCTTCTTTCTCGCTTGTGTTTTCTTTTTCGATCCTTCTTCTTCCCTCGCCTCATTCTTAAAGAAGACATGATTTGTGTTTCTCTGGTTCTCAGATATGGAGACTACAAGCTGCCCTTAACGAGCAGACTGAAATTACCAAGTTCAGGCAGCAGGAGTTCGAGAGGCTTCAAAATGTACCTGCGACAAGCTGTGTCCGACATTTTCCGATCAACGTCCTTGATCTGTTGTCCCCATCCTAACAATAATAATTTCTTGTTATCTTTCAGGATAAGATTTTATGCCGAATTTGCTTTGACGAACAAATTAACATGGTGCTCCTGCCGTGCCGCCATCACGTACTTTGCAGGTACATACATCTATTCTTCCTTGTATTTCGGAATTTGGACATCGATTAGCGTTTCCACGTCCGGGAAACGTTTATCTGCAAATGGGTCCATGGTTAAACTAACACGCATCTTTGGGCATCCAGTACCTGCTCCGAGAAGTGTAAAAAATGCCCTATCTGCCGTGTGGTTATAGAGGAGCGACTGCCTGTATATGATGTCTAGCTTCCAGCCTCCACCTCAAGAACTGTTGACTTCTTCCTTCTTAACATTTTTTGTTTTGTCAAAGTATGTGGTCTCGGGAGTTACTCTCATATATTTGTACAGAAATCTTGTGTTTGTATCGTTTTTTTAATTTCAATTTATGTTACCTCGGCTCGGTGGTAGAGTGGTCAGAGCGGAGCCAGACCGGGGACAACTACATGCATTTTGAAAATACAAAATACGACGCCAAATCCTCTGTTTGACTATAATTCGAGGAGACAGACCCCACCATGTACAAAATAAAATCCCCTAAATTTAACCAATTCCAAGGCTATAGTTAAGTTCAAAGAGCTAAATGACCCAATTAAGAATATAGGGTGCTAATTAATTTTTTTACTATTCAATATATGTTCCTAAATTAAAAATACTTATTTTCGTATGTTACATTTTCTATTACGCACTTTAAGAGAATTTGTAATTATAAATCGTTAACCCATTATTATTATTATTATTGTACCATACATACCTATTATAGTTTCAAAATTACAATTATATGATATTTGACACTTAAGTCTCCGAAAAATCTTAAATTTGATAATAATAAAAAATTGATTTGTTTTGATTCTATTAATCATGTGAATTACATTTCTCATATTTCGGTAGACTAGTATTCTATATTAATTCTATCTAGTAATTCTATCCGGAGAATAATCTACATGAACATAAAACTTTACAAAACGCTATATTTTCAACCAGCAACCCTACAACACTCATTACAACGGTACAGTTGAACTGAATCAGCATAAACCAAACATCTCATCGTTGGCTGTCAGCTATTATTTTTTAAACGACGTAGAATTCGGACATATCTTGACCTGATAATTAGAGTTCGCATAGTATTAATTGTAAAAACAATAAAAAAAAATTCAGTTAATATTTAAATATTGTTACATATTTTATAATATTTCAAATTTAAGAATACCAATTATCAATTTAATCCGGTGTTAACTATTAAGGGCCACAAAATTGCTCTCAACGAGGCTAACAGAAAATAGAGAATGAATTACATGGAGGAGATAAACAGAAAATGGCATTTATTCATCCCAAAACAACAGTCAAGGTGAAACCCAAATGACAACGATGCACAACAAATAAAATAAAACCCCAAAATAGTAGAGCCATTATTTGCACACCACCAACTACTCAATTTAATACGCAATTTATAATTTCGCCACCTCCGAACTTCTGGACCAATCTAAAAAAACACATGGACCCGAATAACAAAATAAATGTTAACTCACTCAAATTAAATAAATACTTTAACAATGAAGTGCGGCTCCAGCCTGGGCAGCTGCCACCGTCGGAGGTTGATCAACCAGTAGGCTCGGTTTGACGTCGCAGCCCACGTGCACATTGTCGTCGCAAGTTTTGGTGGCTCCGACGGTGTCGTTTAGCCTCGCCGCGAATTCTCCGAAGCAGTCATCCAACGTGCGGAAGGGCTCCTCCGGGTACAGCTCCGTCGCCTCGACGTCGGTCGGACCGTCGACGGAGAAATTCGATTGGCAACCCTTGATGAAGATGTCATGTGTGAATGATGCCACTATGCTCTCCGGGAAACGGTTCTCTGTAAGATAACAAATTGATTACGTGATAAAAAAAAATGACTCAATTGCACATAGATAAAAGTGTTTTTTATGTACCAGTAGTTCATTTTTTAAAATGTATTTGGTCGTTGTGGATTATTCTAAATTATATGGAAAAATTGGAAAATATAATTTTTGTATGTTTAATAAATATGGTATATTTTAGGAAATTTAGAATAACACAGTATGATTAACCCAAAATAATCAAAGAAAAATTTTGTTATGCCAAAGCTAATGCATAGAGATATCCAAATCAAATTTAATGATGCACCATGCAACGGATGTCATTTTGTAAGAAAAAACTATCGATTAGAATCTTAACAAATGACATTAAACAGTAATCTAACAAAAAAATCTGAAAGTATGTAAATTTTGAAGAAAAGAACAGTAAATACCCCAAATTATTTTAGGTCAGTAGATAAGCTATTGAAATACATCACATTAGATGTCCCCATGACCCAATTCAAGTGCAGCCTGACAATTTGTTAGGGTTTCTATTTGCACCGTGGGGTATAATGCCTCTGCAACATTTTACCAGATCAATACAAAAAAAATCTCAATTATTTTTCAATTGGCCAATTGAAATTTTGATTTGACATATTGATATGGTGATAAATATTTTTTTATTGTCTTATCTGATCATTTCATACAGACATTTGCCCATTTCTGGACCCATTTTTCTGATATAACATGACAATTTGTGGATTTCCCTCACTTCAACATTATTGGCAGACCAGTTTGACAGAATCGTCGGTGGTGATGCCATCAAGATAGAGAACATAGTGTGGGCTCCAAATATTAATTCAGTTTCTACTGTTTCAACCTTCTAAAAGAGAGATTTAATTAATTATTTCGTCTTTAAATAAAACAGAAATTCAATTTAATTATTTTAAAAAAATTAATTACACCAACCTGCGGCTAGGGCGAGTAAAGCCTCTTCGGTGACGGTGACACGTGGGAGTTTCCTCCCAAGTTTCCGTTCCCACAGAGAGGCGAGTTCGTTGACGTTGTAGAAGTTGGAGGCTGGTCGGAAGTGGACCACCTTGTTCAGTGTTCGGACGTCGTCCAATGTCTTCACCGTGAACTTCCCAATGTCGGTGCCCGCCACAAAGTAGGCTACACCATAAACACTTTTTTTTTTTAAGAATCTAGGGACAAAAAATTCTCTAACGAATTAAGGTGCGCCAATAGCAAGTTGGATACAGAAAAACATAATGCTCGTTAATTGAACAAATCAGCTTCAGTAATTAAATAAATATCCAATTATAAATAACTAAATATTGGTTGCTGAAGGGTACTTGTTACTTGTAGTACTTCTTAATTGGTTGGTCGCTCTATCAATCTTTAGCAGAAACGAAAAGGTCGTACCAATAAATAGTTTATATCTGAACGGGATTATTCTTGGGCTCTTAATAAGAACTAATATTCTAATATAACCAATGAAAAAATATTAACTCAAGTTGGTTCCAGAATTGATATATAATGAATTCTCTTAATAAAAATACACTTATCTAAACATTGTCCAAGGATATTAGTAGGTTAAGTAAATAAATCAGGAGATTAGGGTGACGGAGGAGGTGGGTTGGTTGAACCTAAGCATTACCAACTAATTAATTACATGAAGCAAAAATCCAAGGTAAAATAGGCGAATTATGCATCCTTAGAAATTTTGGTCTGAAATGGACAAGCAAACCACTGCAAATTATATATATGATAAGCGGAAGTAAATTTCAACACGGCAGACGTCATTTTAGCATCCTTGTATGTGAAAAGCTATTGTACGGCAGAGTATTCTTTTCTGGGGTTAATCATTTCCCAGTAACATGGTTCTGGAGAAAAAAAATTTATTTTTTAGGGTATGCACAAAAATAATTATTGTCAATTTCAAGAAAATACATAACTTATGTATTTTTTGTAAAAGTTAGTACCAGATAATTTTTATGTATTGGCTCATTTTTTTGACTCGACTGCTTGTCTTTTAACACTCTTATCTTATAAAATCAATTGAGAGAATTTTGTGGAATCTGTAATTTTTATTTTATATATTAACTTTCTTTATTTTATTTGAAATTATTCCATCGTTCTAAAATAATGTTCGTACAAATTTGGAGACTAAAATATATTCCACCCAATGTTAACAATCATAGAAAAGTTAGTCTTTTGTAGACTATTGAGCTAGTCTTCAAAAGTTAGCTATCAGCCAATGAAGAGACGACAGTCTAAATCAAAGGCTGCTCCCACTTTAGCTTAGAGCATCTAATATTACTATATTATTATATGATAAATTTGTATGTAAATTAAAAAAATCACTAGTAAATCTGTTTCTAGCGAGAAGTAGCAGTGTTTTTATGTGCACTTTTTTTTTGGTAAGCTTATCCTCTGGTTGTGTAATTTTTTTTCTAGGTGGGTCTCATTTTGGGTCTCTACGCTGCTATCTTTTAATGTCGAGGGCTGATTGCATCTAGTGTAAATTCTCCCCTTATTTTATAACATACTTTTAGTCTTTTACCGACCTAAAAAAAATAGAAATTCTAATTCCACTTCAATCGTTTAGCTTTCATCCCCGTAAAAAAAAAAAAACCACACTGCTTTCCTACTTTTCAGGAGAATGAAATCACGAGAGTTTCTTGTTTGATCAGAGAATAAACTTGTCGGAGTAAGTATAATGGATAATATTTTCGCCAGTGCCGGAAGTAATAGAAAAGGTGGTTTAATGAGTCAGATCTAACCAATAAGAGAAAAAATATGCGGTAGTTTTTCTATAATCAGATGAAAACTTTGAAGATATTTTTTAAATGTCTCTACTATATATAAGTCCACGTACAAAGACGCCCTTAACATTCATCGTTTGATTTTTACTTTTACTTCGACACTCTTCGACACTAAAGGCTACACAACACTGATGTTTAATTTTAACTTGAAAATTCAGTGATATTACCTTTGATTTATTGATAAGATTTAGGAGTTCTATTCAAATTTGGACGCATTGAATTTAATCTTAACTCTAGATCCAACAGACTTAGAAGTACATCATGATCTCGCCCAAGGAGTCCCAATCTTTTATCATACCTAACAAAAATTAATGGTGCAAGCCAGGTAGATCATCAAACCTTGTCGCAGACGACATGGCAAGACTTTTAAGGTTATCATTGCACATGCGTCAAGGGAAAAAGCATGTCCCTCGCGACCAAGATTTCTATAGACTTATGGGACGTCTATATGTTTAAAATTTTATTAAATATATATCGATTGAAATCTTATTTTTAGATCAAATCAAATCATATTTTTTGGAATTTTTTTTAATGATATTAACATTCTTAACGTTTGAACTCAGAATCTGTTTTGTAACTTGAAAAATCATAATTCAGTATATTGTTGGTTTTTTTTATTTATCATAAGACAGATATCGTAAACAACTAAATAGCATAAAGTACTACCTTTGACGGTACCATCGCCGTAGATCTGGAAACGATCCAACGGCGGGAGGACCTCGGAAGGGTGACAATTGTCGTAGTAGGGCCAGGAGGCGATGGAGTTGCAACAGATGTGGGTGTAAGGGACATTGTTTTCCTCTATCGACCGTCGGACTCGGCGTTTCTCCAAGTACATGGTTAGTCCCGGCGCCACCGGATCAGCTCTGTCTACGTCGTGTCCGAATTCTGATGCCAAAAACCTCTGCCATTTATGAAATATATTAATTAATATAATGCTTATTGTATTTGGTCTATTTTTTTCCAGGGTCCTTGTTACTGGTGTTGACGTTTACCAAATCGTCACAGGTTGTCTTAAAACAGTAAGTATTTAAAACAGTGTCCGGAGTTCATTAGACATTAATATTAAATATTATTTTACAAAACTCGGCACTTTTAAAAAAATCCAATTGAATGTCAAGTAAAATCAAAAAAATGAAGAACTATTTAAACACATGCATCATGACATATTTTACTGGGAGCATCCAATAATTGATACAGGTGGGCATAAGTTGAAAATTACTTTCCAAATCAGACCATCTGTTAATAAATTTCCATGGGGATGAATTGAAAATTAAATAATTATGGGATTGAATTAATAACAAAAAGTTGTGGGTTTAGAGTGAAATAGCTTAAGCTAGTCACCTTCACGGTGCCGGCTTCTTTGATTGCCTCAACCAGGGTAAGCTGGTGCAAAATTGTCGATCCACCAACAGCTGAAATTACGATATCGATTTCTTGCTCTTTTAGCATCTTCACCATTCCTTCTTTGTCGTTTATTGACCCCTTCAAAAACATAATTCAACAGATGGAAATAATGAGTTGACCAAAAAAAATATAATATTTTCTTGACTAAATCCCTCCTTTCAATTCCACCAAAAAAATCCCTCCTTTCAATTTCAAGATAATTATAAATTCCTTGACTTAGTATTTGATTGGCCAAGTTACTATGTACACAAGGAATTATACGAGAGATGTGAAAAACATGGAATGCACCCCATACATGCAAGATTATTGCACCCTTTTCTTGGAGAGAACTGATAACTTTCTCCTTGGAAGGGCTGCCGGAGCCCGGCCGGACAAGCACGTAGGTGGGCCGGCCGGAGGAAAGGCTGGCCTCCACGACGAATTGGCCTATGAAACCGGTGGCTCCGGCCACCAGGACTCTGCTCTTGACATTGGTCACGGCAACAGGTGAAACAGTCATATTTTCCCAATTACGAGAACAAGCTAAATGAGTAGGTATTGAAATCAACAATGTTTTGGAAGTTGACAAGGTCGTTGTGCCCAATATTTGGGAGGAGGCATGCGTCTATATAGGGCTGCTTTAGGGGTATTATGGTCTTAACGCACATGAAAATCTGAGCTAATTTAGTAATATCATCCCTCGAACGTTTTCAACTACCCTTCTACTCTTTACATAGAAATCGTCCAAACATTCCGAATAAGTTTGGACTGTATGTGCATATGTATTTAATGTTAACTGTGAGTTGTTTTCACCCTGATCCACATATTGTCATGTCCAATTTCGGGATTGACTTGTAGATCGGTCTCTTACGAAACTTGTACATCTATAATCTTTATATTTAGAGTCAAAAAATATCAAACTTAATCAATTTCTCCCGAGAATGAATATTTGGTCATACATGAATTCACCAACCACCACCGTTGCCAATGATCATTCATTTCCCGAATCTCTTATATATTGCACGCACCCTTTCGGTTACATGCACCTTTCACTTCCACCAACCGCATGTTCGAATTTGTTATCTACCACATATTTAATTATGCCAGTATTCTTTACCCTGTCTAGTATCGGTTTTCTTCTTCCAATTCAGCATCTGTTACCTTAGATGCCGATTTCTTACTAATTCTAACGTATGTTGTTGTACTCATACACTGCCTAAAAAGGGACAATAATTAGTCGCTTTTATTAAGGGGGTTATCAGTCGCTAGTCATTGCTAGTTCTGATTTCTGAATCATGATTGTGAAGCTGTACAACTCTCGATACTCAGTCTAATACGTAAATCATTTGCAACAATACTTTAGATACAATAGAAAATCTTAAGAAAATATGTTACAGTTTTTCCAAACGTTTCCCATTGTTCTGACAGGGAAAGAGAATTATTTCAATCCGTAAATATTGGTAGATGTCCTTGTATAGACAATATGGTCGGAAGGAATTTTAAAAGTATAACAAAATTAAACAAGGAGCTGAAAAATCATTTCTGAAAATTGAGGGATCCAAAAAATGATATGGCCAATTTAAGGGTCTTCAGAGTAGTTTCCAATTAATATATCGCCGTACTCTCACATTGAATCTGTCATTTATTTGAAAATGATTTTTCATCCTATTTTCTTTTTTTCCTTCTTTTATTTTGTTGATTTTCTTTATTGCAAAACACCAAACCCCATTTTTATTTTTTTGTGAAATTTATTAGATTAATCTATTGAGCAACCCTCTCCTGAACAATCTCACCTGGTGTTTTCTTACTTACGACAAGTTTATTCCACACACAAAAAATTACTACAAGTTTACGTTTATGAAATATTACACCCAAAAATATTTTCTGCCATGCTCTCAATTCTCAGTTTCTATTTTGGTGGAAGGGGAGTAGGAGACGCGAGTCCTGGGTTGGCTTTCCTTGGAAACGTTTGGTCTTCTCGGATGGTGGTCTTCTGGTTCACATCTGGGTATTTTAGATTTGGGCTTTCTGGGCGGATGGGCCAATTTTTTAGGGAAAGTTGGTACACTTGGGTAAATTTTCGTGAGTTATTCTACTTGTAGTGTAATTATTTCGGGATAGATATAACTCTGGATAGCAAGTCTTTGCTATTAAAACATACCGAGTGATTAAATTGTCACAGTGCGACGATCGTAGATCTTTTCTTTATTGTTGTTTTTCTATATTAAATTTTGCGATTACACAAGTCTCTACTCTCTAATAGGTGAGCCGTCAATATTTTACTATTAACAATATTGTATTATCATATATAATTTTTTAAAAATTTACCCGCCAAGAGGAATTTATGTTCTCCAATCTTGCTAAAATTCAATTATCATATTTTTAAAAGATCAGACGTCCATGTCATCTTTCAACATAATTTTTTAAATGACAACTGCACCCTCGAAATAAATTAAAAAAATCATTGTTTTCTTCCCCGGGACAACTCCAGCCAACCAACTCCGACCTCGAATATTCTCCTCCGTTGCACCACCATCTCAATCATCACCGAAAGCTAAGAGCATCTCGTACACCGGCTAGTAAAAAACTGTGCCGCTTGGGGCTTCTCATTGACATGACAACATATATATACAATGTTTCACACATCGGAAACCCTAGGTAAACTTCCTAAACTGTTTCCTTCTAACACACGTATTCAAGTCCTATCGTGACTCTACTTCGGACTTGTCTCCGAGTTTACAGCATCATAGACGTAACCAAACTCTACACTCCCCCTCAAGCTGGCGTGTGTAGATTGATAACACCTAGCTTGCCAAGTAGTTCCTTGAATCGTTCTCGTCCAAGAGCTTTAGTAAAGATGTCAGCTAACTGCGCACTCGTGGAAATTTTGCGCGGCACTATCTCGCCCGTCTGAACTCGCTCACGAACATAATGACAGTCGATCTCAACGTGCTTCGTCCGTTCATGGAAGACTGGATTCATAGCAATGTGCAGGGCTGCTTGATTGTCGCAGTACAGCGTCGTCCCTCTCAGTTGCGAAACTCCCAAGTCTTGCGACAATCGCCTGATCCATATAATTTCTCGTACTGTACTCGCCATGGCTCTGTATTCTGCTTCCGCTGACGAGCAAGCTACCACAGATTGCTTCTTACTCCGCCACGACACTGGTGACCCACCTAATGAAATGTAGTAACCAGTTCGTGATCTCCTAGTAGTGGGACAACCCCCATAATCTGCATCGCAATACGCTACCACTGCATCTCCTCCATCTCGTCGTAGGAGGATGCCTTGCCCCGCAGTGCCCTTGAGATATTCCACCACTCGTTCTGCAGCGACCATATGCTCTTCACGCGGCGAGCTCACAAACTGACTTAGCAAGCCGACCGAGTAAGATATGTCTAGCCGGGTGATGACTAGATACATCAGACGACCAATGAGCCTTCTATATCTTGCTTGATCCACCAACTCCTTGCCTTTGTCAGCTGCAAGGTGGTGGTTTTGTTCCATAGGAAAGCTAGCTGGTCTGCTTCCTTGCTTGCCACAATCTTCCAGAATGTCCAAAGTGTACTTTCGTTGGCTAAGCACTAAGCCATCTGCGGTTTTGGCAGCTTCTATGCCAAGAAAATATTTGAGAGGCCCCAAGTCCTTTATGCCGAACTCCCTGTCCAAATGCCTCTTAACCTCCCGAATCTTCGGTTCACTAGTTCCAGTCAAGATAACATCATCGACGTATATGAGCGCCATCACAACTACTTCGCCCCTTTTGTATGTGAACAGCGAATGGTCAGCATGCGACTAGCGGAAACCCTTCTTGATCAATGCGTCAGAAAACTTGTTGTACCAGCTTCTTGAAGCTTGTCGCAAACCATACAAAGATTTATGTAGCTGCACACCCTTTTGTCACCTGGCTTCCCGAATCCTTGTGGTATCTTGAGGTACACTTCTTCGCGCAAATCGCCGTGAAGGAAAGCATTGTTCACGTCCAGTTGGTGAATTAACCAATTTTTCTTCACTGCTACTGCCAGCAGGAATCTGAGTGTCACAAGTTTTGCGACTGGTGCAAATGTCTTGTGATAATCTACTCCTTCGATCTGCTTGAAACCCCGAGCAACTAGCCTGGCTTTGTATCGTTCTACCTCGCCATTGGGTTTAAACTTCACCTTGTAGACCCACTTTGAGTCCACTGCCCGCTTTCCTCGTGGCAATTCTTGCAGTGTCCAGGTCCCATTAGACTCCAGTGCTTGTATTTCATTTTTCATAGCTTCACGTCAATGGTCATATCTTGCTGCTTCATTAAAATCTCTAGGCTCATTTTTGGATGTAATAGCTGCAAGCAAAGCCTTGTGTGATCTTGAAAAATGATTGTAACTTACAAAGTGTGACAAGGGATGTACCGTGGAGTCACTTGACGGATGGTTTGGCTCTTGCGTGGCGATGGAGGGTGGTAATTGCACTTCAAAATCTTCTAAGTGTGCAGGCATCTTCCGGGTCCGTTTTGGGCGACTACTCTCCTGGACAATCGGACTTCCCACTGTCTCTCTTGTATCGCAATCCGAATATGTTGGTTCCTGTCCTGAACCTTGCGTGTCATTACTTACGCTCGAAGGTTCTTGTAATTGCTGCATCGGATGTTGGTTACTGTCAACCGGAGCCGTGAGCTGAACTTTATTTTCTCTACTGCACAATTCCTCCGTTATAAACATCTCGGAATCTGCTGGAACTGACTTCCGATTATCTTCATCTCGCATAACCTCTTTCTCTGACGAAGTTTGCGCGAACGGAAAGACATTCTCAACAAAAATGACATCCCGGCTTGTGAAAATGTCTCCCGAGTGTAAATCATAAAGTCGATAACCCTTTTGCCCGATAGGGTAACCCAAAAATACACACCTTCTCCCCCTTTCGCCAAACTTGTCGGAGGGATGTTGATGAGCATAGACTAGGCAACCAAAGCTCTTCAGGGACTCATACTTGGCTGGCTGTCCGAACATGATCTCATAAGGTGTCTTGTGTCGGATAGCCGCTGAGGGAAGTCTGTTGATGAGGTACACTGCTATAAGGACACACTCGCCCCAGAATTCAACTGGAAGACTAGCCTGGAAGCGAAGTGCGCGTGCGGTGTCTAGGATATGTCTGTGCTTACGTTCAACAACGCCATTTTGCTGTGGTGTGTTGATGCAAGATGTTCGAAGAGTGATCCCAATGTCTGCATAGAATTGCATCATGCTCCTGGATTGAAACTCTCCGCCATTGTCACTTTGGATGACTTTTATTTTGGCTCCAAACTGGCGCTCAACCATTGTACAGTATTTGCGCAAAATGTCACCAACTTCTGACTTGTATTGCAGTAAATACACCCACACTCCTCTACTGTAGTCATCTACAATAGTCAAAAAATATCGTGCCCCCATCAATGTACTTGTACGGTACGGCCCCCAGATATCACAATGTACCATATCAAAACACGAAATTGTCTTTATTGAATTTCTAACAAAAGGGAGCCTTGTCTGCTTCGCGCGTAAACAAGAGTCACAAAAGAAATCCTTATCAACTACTTTATTCTGAAAGAATGAAAGATGTCTCATCGCCCCTATTGACGGATGACCCAGTCTTCTGTGCCAGAGTCGCAAGTCTTCCTGTCCCTAAACTACCATTACCACCCCACCATCTAGTATCGTGCTGAAGTGATACAAGCCATCGCAACGCCTACCCAGTCCAATCAAGTTCCTCGCGGGCAAGCCCTGTATAAGACAATAGTCAGGTAAAAATGTGAGTATGCAATTCAACTCCTGTGCCATGCGACTTACTGACAGTAAATTGCATTTAAAATCGGGTATATAAAAAACTCGTTGCAGTGTCAAGTCTTTGGTCAACTTGACTTTCCCGATTCCATGCACTGCGATGCTATCCCCGTTCGGAATTTTAACGGGTAAGCTATCAGTCTTCTCAACTGGTCCATCGAACATGCTTATGTCCGAAGCAATATGTTCGGACGCGCCAGAGTCAATAATCCAAGCATTAGCACAGAGAGCCTTACCCGCCATGTTGACTACTGGGTCCGTATTTCCGGATTGTTGCTTACTCGATTCTCCGTCTAGACTGAGGTACTTCACCAAATTGGTGTACTGATCTCTTGTCAAACCTGGTATGGGACTCTCCTCGGCTACAGCAAGTGGGTTAGCTCTCGGCCTCGGAGTAGCCAACTGCTGTCCTTTGCCGGACTTTGAATTCTGTTCGCGTGATCCTCTCTTTTCCCAATTTGGTGGGTATCCGATTATCTCGAAGCATTGATCCTCCGCATGCCCGACTCTCCCACAGTAGTCGCACTTTGGTCTATCGCGCTGAGGTCCTTTGCGTTGAAGAGAGCTTCTCTCGGATTGCGCATGAAAAGCTGCTCCTTCAACGATAGTTCGTCTCGGCTGCGAAAGACTCCTCTGATGTTCGTCTTCAGCCACAAGGTGGTATGCCGTACCCAGAGAAAGGGAAGGTGTGGTGCTCAAAATCTGCGTCTTAACCACGCTGAAACTCTCGTCGAGTCCCATCAAGAAGTCAAATAGTCGCTCCTTCTCACGCATGATCAACATTTGTTTCTGAACATCACACGTGCAATTGTTACACGCGCACCTTGGCAGTGGATTTATCGCTTGCATCTCGTCCCACAACCCCTTCAATTTGGTGTAGTAGGCCGATACGCTCAACTTTCCCTGCCTCAACTGTGCGACTGATCGACGGAGCTCATATGCTCGAGGTGAGCTTCCCTTGCCGAAACGTTCCTCGAGGTCAGTCCAAATTTCCGCAGCCGTGCGTGCGTACCTAACGCTGGCTCGCAGGTCCTTCTCCATGGCGCTTTTGAGCCATCCTTTCACCATGGCGTCGCAGCGCATCCACAGTGGGTATTCCGGTGAAGTTGTTGTCGGGCGTTGGATGGTTCCGTCAACAAACCCGTACTTGTTCTTCGCATATAGAGCATTCTTCATGTCAGCAATCCATTCTCCGTAATTGCTGTCATGAAGCAGATCTGTCACATACACGTGTCCGGGGTTATCCGAAGCATGTATGTATAGTGGAGATTGCACATCCACGATTCCAGACGAAACCGGTGAAGAGACTTCGTCACCTCCTCCGGACGCGGTTACACTTGCCCTCGACATCCTACTTTGATGGTGGGGGTTTGATCGTATGCGGTAGGTAATTGGCTTATTTTAGGGTGGAGCTTGTCGGATCAGTTTTCCGCTCTGATACCATGTAAAAAACTGTGCCGCTTGGGGCTTCTCATTGACATGACAACATATATATACAATGTTTCACATATCGGAAACCCTAGGTAAACTTCCTAAACTGTTTCCTTCTAACACACGTATTCAAGTCCTATCGTGACTCTACTTCGGACTTGTCTCCGAGTTTACAGCATCATAGACGTAACCAAACTCTACAAGAGGAGGGAGAACTAGAACGGTTGGAGGTTGGCATCGTCGAGGAAGTCGAAAGATAAAGTGCATCAAACATCCCCAACAACTACTGTCTGAAATTCGGTATCTTGGTGCCGCCTCACCAGAATCATACAAATGACAGAGATCTCCTCTAGGGAAGGGGCGTCGCCCTAAGAGAGGGAGAAGACGGCGACGATGACGATCCTCGAGGCATTCTAGACGGGCTTGGTATGGAGTCTGGGGAGGAGGGCGCCGCGGTCGAAATCAAGAGAGGCCGTTCTTGCGACACGCTGTGGATTTGGTCGGAATTGTGATAAGACATATATCAGCGGAGATGAGGTTGAGAGAGAAAGAAATAATATTGTTTCTTTTTGTTTTTTGGAAGGGTAAAATCGTTATAATAGAAATTATGTTGACTTATGAAGCAGTGGTTGATTGGGTAGGAATCTAAGAGTTACATTTTATCAAATTTGGAGACCGAAAATATGTGTTTAAAACAATAAGGACTTTATTGGTGATTTCGTTAAACCCCAAGAATTGGAAAGTAAATTTTCCAAAAATATAAATTCGGTGATTAGACTACTTAAACAGTGAAAGTATAGTGATTACTAGGTTTCTGACCCCACTGCCACCCTTTGAAACTCAAAAGACTAGGCGATGAGTCGATCATCCGTGGAGTGGAGAAGACTAACATTTTATATATGATTAAAAAGACATGGAATTTGCCCTCGGAACAAAATAAGATATGGAATTTTCGCATAAGATTTTTGTCGCTAATATGATCTGAAACCTTGTCATTCATTATTATTTTTCTTTTGTACAATCAGAATTTTGACGTACTTTAGATAGTTTATCAATTGTCATAAAGGAACCTGACGTGAGTTTGCAATTACTTTTAGCAATCTTGTACACAACCATCTTCCTACAATGCTCTTCATGATCAAAATATTTCAATGAAACTTGGTTAAAGTGGGCATTCACTTGAATGTCACTAGGTTCTAATCTTATGTATATGAATAGTATTATTAGTAAAATTGTTATTAAATAAAGTTCACAATGTTTGACTTTTAATCATATATAATCACAATATATATATAGTCATAAGTAAATTTATTTTTTTCTTTAATAATTTTTTTTAAGTCATGTTCATATAATCCGTGCCTCTAAATCTAATCACATCACTGTTCATTGTCCATTGACGCAAGTCAATTCTCGAAACCCGCTCCCCTCTATGCGTCCCCACCTCTGCGTTTGTCCTTGCTTTCCTTCGCGAGCAAGGGAGTCAATTTTTGTAATGTGTTTTCTGCCAATGAGAAAAAAATTATTCGTTCGACGCTAAAAATAAATTAAAAAATTAAAATGATGAAGTAAAGAAAGAGAAGAAATTATATATAATTAAAATTAAAATTAATGTTAGGTATCTTTTTGGAATTTTTTAAGAACTGTTTTTAATAAATATATATAATTTTTTTTAAATTGTTTTTTAATAAAAATTAAATACGAATTTATTATTTTTTTTGCCTCCAATGTAGGTTTTAAAAGACCAGTGGGGGTGGGGTATAAGGAACAAGAGAGGAGCAAGACAGGAAGTGTCCAACTCTCCTCTTCTTCCCAGTTTCCGAAACCAAAGTCAAGTCACTTGGCCTTCTTCCGTCGTTAGTTTGTTTGCTTCTGTTTCCCATGGCTGGGTAAGAGTTTTCTCTCTCTAAGGTCTCGTATTCAACAGCAAAGCGCATTGACTTTCCCATTGACTTCTCGGCTGATCTGTTTTCCCATTAATTAACTATGGGCTTGTGGGTTTTACTGGGTTTCTTGAAATGTTCACAAAGATTGAATCTTTATGGTGACCCTTTTCGTTTCAGCGCACATTATTGTGTTTTTTTGTTAGCAGCTTTGTGGTGAAAGTTTCTTTTAGATGAGATTATGCGATTTGTGTTTTACTTTGGGGGAAATGATCTGGGTAGGTTTCTGCTGCTAGTTTGGTGATTGGTTTGAGTATTCTGAAATCTGAATCACTGGTTGCGAATTGCTCAAGTAATTATTTTTTGTTGATTAGGGATAGATTCTGTTGCTTTTGTACTTGTCAGTGAATAAACCTCATAATGTTGTTATTGGTTTTCTGTACGTGGAATTTGTACCTGTACTTGACGGGTGCGACTTATGGTTGCGGGATATGGATTCACATTCTCAGGATGGTACCCTAATGTGATTGAAATGGAAGCTGATCATGTCTATTACTCTATTATGCATTTTATGGCTTTTGATGTACTGAAGATAAACTTTCCAACTTTATTATCAATAGTAACTTAGGCACCACCAGAATCACCGTTATGCTAAATGTTGAGACTTGATAAAAGGTTATATTTCTTAGGTAACTGATCACGCAAGAGGCGCAGTACTTGTTCGCTGTTTACATTCTTGAATCTTGTGTTTGAGTGATTGCTGATTAGTCTTCCTTCTGCTTAGAGCTTGAGTGGTTTGTACTTAAATGGTTTTCATGCCTTCTCTGTCTTCAATTTCCTGCTGGAACTTTTTGTGGTGCTTGATTATGTGCCCGTTATTTTTTCAGGCCGTCATGGCTGGTGGATGGTAACAGAATTGCATCAAAGATTAAGAGTGCATGTCATCCCGAGAGAGTTATATGGGAGAGTAATCCCTCAAAAACATGCCCTAATTGCAAGCATGTAATTGACAACAGTGATGTGAGTCTTTCAACTCCCCCAATTTTTCCAAAAAAATGATTATCAAAATCTTGGCTTTGGAAAGTCATTTCGCAACTTTTGATATGAGCTTGGCTCTTTTAGTTGCAAGTTTGTAGATCCAGTTGCTCTTGTTTCTTTTCTATATCAACCGTGAAGTTGTTCAATTTTCTGTATCACAAGGCATCTCGTATAAAATATGCAGGTTACTCAGCAATGGCCTGGGCTACCACGAGGGGTTAAGTTCGACCCAACCGACCAAGAAATCATTTGGCATTTGCTTGCCAAAGTTGGTAAGGGCGACGCCAAACCCCATCCTTTCATCGAAGAATTTATCCCTACTGTAAATAACGAGGACGGCATCTGTTATACCCATCCTCAGAATCTGCCAGGTTGGTGTGGAGATTTAAACTTTATGTTACCGATTCGGAGATTTTCAGTTTGTTGTCGAGTACTCATTTAATCTCTAATTGTTTAGGTGTTAAACAAGACGGGAGTCCATCCCACTTCTTTCATCGAGCGATCAAAGCGTACAATACAGGGACTCGAAAACGACGAAAAATTCAAGGTGATAATTCGGGTGACGTGCGCTGGCACAAGACTGGTCGAACTAAGCCGGTAATGCTGGATGGAGTCCATGTGGGAAATAAGAAAATTATGGTCCTTTACATGAGCTTAAGCAGAGGTAAAGCTGAAAAGACGAACTGGGTAATGCATCAGTACCACCTAGGAACAGCTGAGGATGAGCAGGAAGGGGAATATGTGATTTCAAAGGTATCCCTCCAACAGCAACAGTCCGGCAAGAGTGAGAAGACTGATGAAGGTCTCACTGAAAGTATGAACATTGTGAAAGTGGATCCTGTGACTCCCAAGTCAGTTACCCCTGAACTGCCTCATGCTGAGAGGCAGTATGAAGCTCTGGACTCCGGAAAGGAGGTTTATATTAATAGGATTGATGCATATCCTGATCCTGAGGTGAAGCCTTTTGTTTTCCTCTATATCTTTTGCCAAGATGTGCTCTTTGTGGATCTTCATTCATAAGCTCTTTTGTTTTGTTTGCTCTCTTTAGTTGCTTCGGATTGATTGCTTGGAAGATAATGTTGGGCTTGAAAGCGTCACCAATATTTCCGATGAACAACCCAGCACCGAAACTAATCAAGTGACAGTTGACGGCCAGCACGATGTTGAGGATGATAATAACTGGTGGGTAGGATCCCAGGTTTATTTGGATTCACAACAACTCGTGGAAGGGTTATCAATTTGCGATGAGTTCCTGCGAAGCCAATCTCCCGCCAGGGATGAAGACAGGAATGAGAAAGGAAATGGCAAACCTCGCCTTTCTGATTATGCTAAACTAGGACCAGAATATTTGAAGAAGGATCTCGAGGAATGCCAAAATTTGGATATTGATCCAGCTGACATAGACCTCGATACACCTCCAGAATTCAGGCTGAGCCAACTTGTATGTATCTCCCACTCATTTGTATCTTCTTTGAATATGCTGTTTCAATAATGGCGCTCTGTTACTCATGCTGCAGGAATTTGGATCGCAGGATAGCTTCAGTGCCTGGGGCGGTGGAAGATGAACTAGCAGCTTCTGTTTTTTGTCGATCTAATGTCATATACTCTTTTGCCACTTCGGTGTAAAATCATCGATGAAGATGTGCACAATTAAGGTGCACCATTTTGCTGGACTTCTGATGTAAAGTGATGGTGGCGAAGTTGACTGTGTTGTAACATGTTACCCTGTTACCATAGCCGCGCTAAACTGTCGACCCCTCGAGCTGATATATCCAAGTATATGTTATCCTTTTCTTCAATGTGAAGCTAGAAATTGCGATTTTGCTTCTTCTCTTGTTCTCAAAACTGCTATTGTATGAACAATATTCTATCACGAAGGCGGATTTTGCAGCTTCGAGCTCATATGTGCCAAATCCTCTTTATCATTCTGTTGACTGCTAGTGAGCTGGTGCGTTGCAGTGGTCAAAAGACGATCAGCTTTGCAGTTTGGAAAATGCCGAGATAGAGTCAGCCTTGGGCCTAGGTGTGGCCGAAAGTGCCTAACTACTACAAATGTAAGAAGTCTAGTAGAACTGTGCGAACACTGCAGGGTAATGGAGGCAGTTGTGCTATGTAACAACCTAAGGGAACAATTCAACAACACGATTGTTGGAATTCAGTGGGAGTGGCAGACAAAGCATGAGGCTGGTTCCAAAGACATGAAACAAACTTGCAATAAAAGTAAGCATTATTGATACGAACCCCGCCAACACTCCACCAGAGACCCGGCTACGAAGCGTTGAAATTGCAGATCGCTCGTTGTTTTGTGATTCACATCGATTATTAGAATCTGCAATGTGATTCCCAGTGCTCCGGGGGCCAGGACCCTTGAAGGCTTGTTAGCTTGGAAGTGTACTGGTGGGTCATGTTCGTGGGTATCCAAGCATGATTAGGTGTGGGGCGGAGAAGGAAGAAAGGTGGTGTAATAATAACAACCATCTTAATTTAACAGTTGTTTCATTAGTTGGCAACCTGGCCCCTATTTTTGCTGCTTAAGTAGGGTACTGTCCCCTGGTTGTACTGGTCTCACCTGCTCAAGATTTGTCCGTGGCTTAAATTCTCCTAAGGATATGTTTTACATTCAGTTCTCCTAAATTGCAATTTCTGGCCTGCAACAATATGTAAACTCTCCTATGGAAATTATAGTTATTCTACATTAAGACGTCTCGGTTCCTCTAACGGTTGCAAATGTAAATTTGTATACCATGTAAATTGGGATCCGAGCTGGATCCTGGTGAGATCCATTTAGGGTCGGTATATTTACATTTTTTTTGTCCATATCATTCGTTTCTATGAACAACATTATCTCAATAAATTATGCGAGTTTAACATGTAGAAATTGAAATTTTCATATAATATTTGGCATTATAATTTACTTTTTTTGATAAACTAACTCATAAAAATGGTTGGCAATTTAATAATGTATGGTTTCTGGAGCTATTAACATATAATCACGCATTAAACCTCTAAACAATTAACGAACAAATTTATTTATAAATAACAAATTTTACTTATTGTAGCGTGTTTCCACAAGACTGTTATAACGAGGTATTATCACCGGTCGGTTCACTATCACAAACGTACCGGATACATGAACTATTTTCACAAATTGCCTTGACCCGCGAAGTCTGAGATCTTCAGAAACCAAATAAAATTCGTCTTTACTAAGTGTGAGTAATGATAGAAAACTTGCTATTCAGACACTCTATTTTTCCTCTCTTTTATAAAAAAATGATTGCTTGCATCGATTTCACGCGGGCGACACGCAGGCATCATACGTGCATGCTTACTATGTATCACCACGTGGCACGCTACACGTGTATGGCTATTACATGACACGCGTATGTATCACACATTTGATATGCCACGTGACACGATGTATAGGTGCCACGTGTGATTAATAAGTTTTAAGGTAGGGTCTTGATTCAAAGGAATATGGTTGGGTCATAAATAAATAAAATCCTAGATGGAGTCTAGATTTAATATCTAAATATGCGGTATGCGTCTTGGACTCTTGGGAACTACTCCGATACGGAGCGAAAGGTATAATTTTATTACTAAAGTCTAAAACACCAGAGAATAATATTTTGGAAACGAAAATAAAATTATTTTAACTCTAAAAAACTCAAATCATATACCTAAATGAACGCTTGCTGAATTTTTGGCGTGAATCTGTGTTCTCTAGGCAATCCGATAGTTGCAATTGATATACTGAGGGCATCGAATCAAAATCCTATGAATCAATATCCGGCCCAAACATTCGAATGTAATAAGTACATAAAAAACTATTGATACATCATTTTAGACAATATATACATAGACGAACTTGTAAAATGTTTTCATGATACTCCCTCCGGTCACGTAAATCCTTCGAAACTCGACATTTCTTTTAGAAATATCCCGAGCAGATGACCAGGGGAGGCTCCAACGGCAACGGGAAAATATTCAAAAGGTCGATGAGACGAAGGAAATGAGAGTCCGGGCAGTTGTCTTTCTTTTTTTTTTTAACATATAATATATGAATATCTATGATAAGTAATCCATATTAGACTGAATTATGTCTTTAAAAAATGGTGAAAAGTTATACAGTAAATATTTAGTAATGGTTGAAAATTCGTGATATAAATGCAAAAGTAATATATGCAGATATATTATTTAAAAATGTTGAATTAAATATGACAATATTAATCAAAACAAGCTGATTTTGCATAATCATATTTTACTGTATATTAATAAAAATCAAAACTCGTATTAATAATCGAAATAACGCCCTAAAATGCTTGTTGTTTTCTCACCGGGTGATTGGAAATGAATCCGACAAGGATGGTGGGTGGTGGGGTTCCGGATAAGGATGCGCACGTGAGCTTCACAACAGATTGTTGCTACTTTGACCAATGACGTCCACATTCTCTCTCTCTCTCTCTCTCTCTCTCTCTCTCTCTCTAGGTTGGGTTGTGACTTGTGAGTCGAGACTAGACAGAGTGAAGGATGGTTACCTTCTTACGTGGCCGACAACAGAATATTAATTATATTTCGTATTTCAGCTTCTGTACTCCTGACACCTAATATTACCCCACGCCTTCATGAACTTTATTAGTCAAGGAGGAAATTTTCTTTTTTTCAGTTTCGAAATTTAGCTCATCATACAAAATAATCTAGCTCTTACTTATGCGGGAAAAAAATGCCAAGAGACTGTTAATTTCCACCTCCAAGGACCACATTATAAATTATATAAATATTTTGTCCTCGTAGTATAAACTTTCTAAATTCGTTCTTCTTGACGGGGAATATGTTTTCTTTTTGTTCTGTTCTTAATTTATTACGTCGTTATAGACTCAATGTAGTATGTATTATTGCAACATCAGGTAGTGAATTGGGTTCGCAAGAATTGTAGAACTTGCTCTCTTCTTACAAATTGGATTTCTCTCTACCTCTTGGAACCTGATGTCTTATTGTTTGTAGATTTTCCGACTTAAATATATGCAGATAATGAGGCATTTATCCTTAAAAAAGTTAAATTGGTTAATAGAAAAAGGCATCGGCCGATTCGGATTTCGGGGAAAAGTGAAAGCAACAAGGGAAATATGAACTGGTTAAAGGTTAGGCGCACCAGCAGTACACGTGGCGGGGCTGGACGTGGGTCGTAATCCAATTATTGAACCAGCCCCACAAAATGTGTATTGACCAAAAAAGTTAAAAAAAAAAAAAGAAGAAGAGTGCTCTCTTTTTATCCTTATTGATTTATCGATTTTGTGATTTTTTTTTCGGGTGTCTGAATCTATATAGAAAATGTGAATGTTGAATTGTTCGAGGACAAGGGAAATCGCTGATTTGGGATTAAATATAGTGATTGGTAGACGAAATTGAGACACTCCAATTCTACTTATAATCTACGTTGAACCAGGATTTGATAAAGGTGATTATGATGATAATAATGGAAAGATATTCCCCTACTTATCATCCTAAGCCCTGGGTCTTTCTGGAGTTGATTTAGTTTCAAGTTTGGTTATTAGACCATGTGATATCATTATTTTTTAATAAATATGTAGTATTCAAAGTCAAAGTTTATCAAATTTTATTTTAGAAAAGATTCTCTTAATAATACCAACTTAAACAAATCCAAATTTCTTATATCAATTATCATGTCGGTTATACGAAGGGATATTATGTTTGCATTAGGGTAGGTAAACTTCATGTCAAATTAAGATTCATGGGCCTACATTGGCATTAGTTAGTTGGCTGCTGGCCCATAATGCAGGACGCCAGGGCAAGTAGAATCCTCCATTTAGTCAACATATTATCTTATCCTAATCCAGTCATGACGTTACTATAACAATTAAATCACAGCAATTTATAACAACGATATGAAACTTCCGGAATTTGTGTTGGGATCTTCTATGAACATCTATTTGAGTTTTGGTAACAAGTACTTTTGCTATTGGATTAATCGTCGATACAATCCAGAAAATCTTGGTTTAATCCATAAGTTTTATTTTTTAAATTAGTTTTTGATTATTAATAAATAAGAATTGGATATGAGTTTTTTTGGATGAAAATGAGAAGAGACCAAGCAAGAGGAAGGAGAAGGTGAAGAGGGAAAGATAATTATTTTATTTTTGAGTGAAAAAAATAATTTGATTATTTTCAAGTTGGGTTTCGCCAGAAATTTTTTAATTATGAATCCCAAAATTTATTTTAGTCAAAATTTAGAGATGAAAAAAACTCGAGTTTTAAAAACCATGAGTCCTAAGAAGAAGACGACCAAATGGTCTATGGTATAATTTGCCAACTGAGATTTTCTTTTTCAATTGTTGCTCTAACATCAAGTATCTACGATAAGTACATTATCATTACCGTAATATGTATCAAAATAAATAACTAACTAAATTTAGCTGTCATGTATTCATACTAAAGTCAAACTAAAAACCAACAACCATTGGGGTGGAGTGGTAAGTACTCCTCCTCGCTTAATCCAGGTCTCAAGTTCGAAACCTGGTGAACGCAGCAGGTGCTTGTTGGGAGAGTCTACCCCCTATAAGGGACTTTCGTACTTGAGCCCAGATTAGTCGGCCAGTGGGCCGGATCACTGGGTGGGAGACCAAAAAAAAAAGTCAAACTAAAAGCCAAGACACTCAAAATCCTAATTTTACTATATATTTAATAAATGAAAAAATTAGGCTAGTTGAATTTTAAAAACTAAAGTTTAAAAAATAACATCTTGCATTAGAAGTTCTTAAAGCTAGACGCACTTTACTTGATCGCAACTACATCCTTGATTTATCATCAGAAAAAAATAACTCCCAAACAACTGATACATGTAAGAATTGATGCTAACAAAGTGCAATTGATGAGCATGTCTCTATTGTAGTACCATTTTAATGCCGTCATTTATAATCGAGTTGAGTTGGAAGATTATCTCTATATTGGAAAAAACCAAGAGTAGTCGCCAAAAAGTAATAACGAGTATAATACATACGAAGTAAACCATTAACCGTGTGAGATAGGCAATCGAAGTCATAGTGCATTCCATCCGAAACATGTACACATTTAGACCCAGGAGGGGACAATGAATATAACAAAATTTGCTGAAAAAATTTCTCCAACGAGAAGAAAACTACATTATCCTCCTCACCCTAGCCCTTCCTATTTACACTCCGCCAAGAAAGGTGAAAAAATAGATTGGAGAATAAAAACTAAAACAAAAAAAAGAATAAGAAAAGAGAGAAAACATCATCTCCTCCCAACTAAACTACAAACTAACTAAAAAAAATCAACTACCTTAATCATTCCAACAAAGGAGCATAACCACACATCTCTTGATGATGTATAACCTAGCCCTTTGCTCCCTAAGGGCAGCACCAAGCCCTCTACTTGAAATCCTCCTCTTTGAGCTCCCCCCGTTAATGCTTCCACTGTTCATCTTCATTTCTCAAATTTGGAATTGGGATATGCTTTTGTGGGTTGCTGAAGAGCAAAAAAAAATTTAGAGAAAAATATGAGTAATTAACTGTTGGGTTATTGTTTGAAGATGAGAAGAAATGGACGTAAGGTGGGATTGGTTATATAGGGCAGGGAGGGGGTGTGGTCCTGAGTCACGTTGGTCGAGTAAAGAGGCAACGATGGGGCATCAAAGGGCGTGCACTGTCCCTATTCCAGCCAGACAGTAACACTTGGACCCCACCATCCAACTTGGGAACTCCCAACTCCCATCACACTCCCACTACTTGCATTATTTTTTATTATATCTGTTCTTATGAAAATACCGAAGTTTGTTTTCAACGATGGAATATTTAATTTCTGCTTGGAAGAAAGGAAAAAATATTGGAGAACGAGATTTAAGACAAATACGGATTTGTCCTATCAAAATTGTTGATTTAATAGAACGGGAAAAACGTTAAAAGAAAATGTGTATGAGAGAATTTATTAAGACTGTTTTCGATGACTTATCAAATACTAAATTTTGTTGCTGATAATTTAGTGGCCGAACGATAAAAAAAACTTTGTCCAACTTCTAAAGTGTTAAATTTCATTTATTGATTTATGCACTTTAGACTATAATAAATGAAAATAAAAATCAGTAAACCAGGGATTTCAAATATTTTTTTTCACTATTATATTACGATTCGGGACTTTCATTTACCTAGTTATCGACCGACGACCGCTACTACGCACCCTATATACCAAGTGTAGGTGACACCCACCAGCACAGTGGGTCGGCCATTACCTTAATAAGGTGGCAAATTTGTGGTGCTTCATTAAATTTTGCTTTCAGTTTGGTATATGATATATATATATATATATAGAATGTATTAATATGCTGACCAAAATAAGGTATTGCCATAAATTCATTAGGTGGTGGAAGATAAGAATTTTTAATATTTGATTCACGAAACTAAATAATCCTGAGCTGCATTGGTAGAACTAGATCTATCTATTGTTAAGACATTTAAAAATAAATAAAGAATGTTATATTATTACATTTTAATAAATTTATATCACTCATAATTGTTCAATATGTAGAGTTTTGAATTTATTGTTGTGCCGATGACAATGAAGCGACTAAGCCTACTCTTATCACATTTTGGATTTGATTTTATGTCCACTTTATTTCCAATGTGCTTGTTGTTATGCCATTATTGTTGGATCCACCTACATGGCCAACAAGAGATGGTCAATTGAATCCTACAAATAAAACCATTTAGAAATGTTCTATCTTCTTAATCATTCATTCTTTTGACTACTCAACCAGTGGGGTATAAAGTCCCCGGTGGCAACAAGTGTTGGTTACAGTCCAAAGACAATTTAGTTCGCCTTGTTCTTCATTATTAATAATTTCATTCAAATATTTATCAAAATAGGATCCAACAATGTCAGTCTCTACCGAAAAATTCACAACAAAAAATTTGAATTAATAAAGATAATCTTGTTCAAAATACTAACCCATTCTCTCTCAATAAGATATGCCATATCAACAAGGATTGTGGTCGGCATCTTTTACAGCAGCACCACCCACAAATAAATTTTTAAATTTTTTCAATATTGATCTCTATTTCGTCAAATTCTCTTTTAATATCTCCCACATTTGAAAGTATACCCAATTGTCCTAATGGTTTAGGATTAGATATTTGTTGTTCGAGAATCATCTTCGATAAATCTCCATTCAGAAGATGTTTTGACGACTATCAAATATTTCTAGCTACAAGAAGATTCAAAATTTTAAACCGGCCATGAGTTCGTTTATGTAGTTCATTAGATATTTTTTGGTAGAATTGTTAGTGACTACAGTTTTCTCAAGCTTTGTTGCAAGGACTGAGTTGTTCCCTTGTTATAAAAGATATTTTGAAGTCAGAAGGCACCCTCGGAGCAATTATTAGGATAAGTAGTGATCAACGGAGGGTGCATTTATATATTCGGGCCATACCGGGGTTCACTGAGTAATAAAAATCGTGCTACGAAGAAGAAGAAGAGCTGGCTACTGAAACATCTATCGAATAAGATCCACCGACCTCGTAACTCATTGAGATATGGAAATTTGAATCCTAGCTAAGTTCAAACCTGGCAATCAACAGATTGTGATACTCTCTGACGATGTTGTGCAGTGGACGGTTTGGCCATAAGGATTGATAAATTTTGGTGTGTGTCTAAAGGATCATTCATTAAAATATTATTTTAAAAAATGTGATTCGATCAGTAACAAAAGTGGTCATAAAGTAACTTGACATTTTTTTTTGAATAGAAGTAACTTGACATTGAAGAGTGTTAGTTTTCATACAAAATTTGGAGAGCCATTGAGACTAATCCAGATCCAACTAATAAATTTTTAAGCAAATAATTTTTAAATTTTTTAATAAATTAAATTATTCAATTGAAATTTCGATTCGTGAAAATGATAGACATTATTTGTCGTTTCATGCCAAGTATAAGTAATAATCAAATCATTTCTCTCTCCAATGTGGTTTTTATAAGTAATGCTTTAAAGTTGTAAACATCTGGAGAAAACAAAGTTTAGTATCTAGCTACTTGAACGAATTCTAATATATTTATTTTTAAGAAGGAACTCTAATTTATTAAACATCCGGATTCTAAAGGAAAATGAAGTGAGTACTCAAAGGAAGTGAAAATCCATGGTTGTATCCAAGGTCATTTCTAATTTCAATACAAAATGCTCAGAATAATTTACATTGATATATTACTGGGATATCCCAAAGCCCAATTGAATAATTCATTAAACCAGATGAAATGCTGGTATTCTTGACCATGAAGCTAGGTCACCCACTTGATTGGTATCGTGTCCCTTCCATAATATTTATGTAACGGCACAAACTTCCATTTCCCTTCCATCTATTTCAAGGGACAATTATAATTTGCCCTAATGACCACTTGAAGATGATTTGTGTGCAGCTGTCAAAACCGGTTTAGGATATAATAAAGTTACTTTGTTCCCCCCTCACCAAACTTGAAGCTCTTTAAAACTTCAGACAAGATAAATTAGATGCTATATGTAGTGCAAATTCACACATGGACCAAATCATTCTCAGGTAGCTAGCTATCTCCATGTGTATTTGATCCTTCAGATCCTAGTTTACTAGACATATAGGCCGATTATGTCCGAGTCGAATTAATTTAGCTACATCAGTTAGGATTTGTTTGTGATTCTTAACTAACCATACGTCCCGTTTGACTTGTTATATTCCCATTAATAATTTTGATTATGATAATATATATCTAAAGCTAGTTTGACGGATTTAGTTTATTGTATTATATTGTAGAAAGTTGGTTCAGTTTATGTTCTATAGAACTCCATATAGACAAATCAAATTAGATATTATGTTAGATAAAAAAATCTTAACATGTTTCTACAACATATTGATCCTATCATCTGTTGTACGACCTTTCGTTTCATGGTTCAAAAGAAAAAAAAAACTAATTGAACCTTAAACACTTAAACAAAGATTTGAACCATACTCATTATTTTAAATATTTTTTAGTTTTGAGTTCAATTTAAAAATTATAATCTGTACATTGACCATACTAATATGATAAGCCATATAAGGAGTGGGTCCACCAACTGTGTAACAAATTAATACTGTCATGCATAGCTGTGTCACAGCTCTAATGATATACTTATTAAAGATATGTGGGAGACCCAAACCCTTGGGAGTCTACAAAGCAGATAGACTTTTAACGTGCACATGTACATCATAATATAACAATGAATAATTAGTGTATTGTATTACATAACAGGCCACTGTTAGTCAGACTATGTTCCTTGTTTTTCTTTTGAAAAGTAAATATTGTATGAATAATTAAAGAATATTTACACAAGAGTTACAACCAAATGTTAGACAGCGTTTGCACAGATAACTACCAAATGTCGGCGAATTGAGCTGTTTGCTGCGGTTGTTCTTATTTTTGAAAGGTTGCATATTGTTCTGCTACCGTATATTGATATATTGTATTTTTGTATTTTCATTTATCAAGTATCACTTGTTGTTGATGTTATCAGACTATTCATATCCGCATCCCGGTCAACCTATTTTCGGGCTATCCCAAAAATAAACAATTAATTTTTTTACTCATTTTGCATCAACTCAATCCATTTGACTCAATTTTCTACCCATACCCACATCCTTAACCAAACTCATCCCTAACCAATAAACAATAACATCACTCTTATCCACATCATCAACCAAATTCAAGTTAATTTTTCTTCGTATCTACATATTATCTAATAGTATTTCATAAATTTATAATTTTTTTATAAATATACGTAAATGTAAAATTTATAATTTGCATTAATATTTAAATTTTGAAAATTTCAAAAATATAATTTTTTGAATAAAAAATAATTGAAAATAAACCAAATTACAGAAAAAATACAAAATGATAAATTAAGAATACAGATAATGCAAATTATAAATTAACATTTAAAATCTATTTATAGAGAGTTGAAAAAACAACTATTTGTATATTATTTAAATTTTTTAAAGTTACTAATAATTCTAATTTTTTTAACACAAATTCTATCTTTTAAAAAATTAATTTGGATGAATAACATTTTGCTAAGTGTACGACGTAGAATAAAATAAGAAAAAAATAAAATTACAGCCAACTGTCCACGTGGACGAGACGACTCGGGATGGGGGTCCATCTGTGAGCGTCCATCCCTGACAATTTTTTCCTCCCCGGCACGTAAAATACACGCGCCTATCTCGATAACGGAGGACGCCGATGTGTATCGTCTTAAATATAAAAAAAAATATAGCCATGTAGTGCTAAAACAGCAAGGTCAGAGTTGCACGTGGAGGTCTCGTGATTTGTAAATTCCGTACATGTTGTTTATTAGTTACACCCATGCTTACTTGTTTTCAGGTGCTTTAAGCAACATCTAATATCTTTTCTTCTCGTCGTTCTCGCTGCTCAAAGGAACAACTCCAAGCTTACTTTTTAAACTGTAATACATATAGATATATGTTTTCGGTTAGAAAAGCTATATATATGATAATCTTGTATTCAAATTTGTGTAAATTACTTAATATGTATTGTTTGTTATTAATGATGTAATTTCAACACAACCTTTTAAAAGAAATTCACATGTCTGAAGTTTACATGACATTTGATTTCGACAATATACATTAATCGTGTTAGAAGCACGAGACCAACCAAAATATTAAGATATTAATAGCTGAATTTTTCATATTTATAAATAAGTTTATTCATCTTTGCCAATCGCAATTTTGTGTTCTCAACATATCCATCATTGGCATAAAAAATAATAGAAATTAATTTCAAAATAAAATGGCCGGAAGCTAACACGAACGTCCTGTGTATTAATTTTGTACGAATTGTATTTAAAAAGTTAATTTCTATATCAGAATACCTTTGGTTGACAAAATTTTAGCCAGCAAGGTCCTGACTGTTTCCAACGGAATTGAAAAATTCTCTCTCTCTCTCTCTCTCTCTCTCACACACACACACACACACACACACAGAGCTAGCCATTGTTTGTTGTTTATATAATGTGGCGAAGTACAATAACAGTTGTTAATCCGAGGATAAGCTGTTCGAAAGTGCAACTACCGTACGTGGAAGGTGATCAGTGTATGTCCGATGGTTTTGCTTCCTCGCCACCTTTAAAAATGTTGCACTTGCCTTCATTATTGCACTGGTTAGTACTCATATATACTTATCGTCTAAATAAATAAATAAATATCATCTATCTAAGAAGCAATACTAATATAATATAAATTATCTTAATATTAATCCATAGTAATCTTCAAAAAAGATTTTCCATTTTATGCTAAGATATCTAGCCAATAGGCATAAAGATATCAATCATATCGAGAGGACAGAGTTCCCTGTTAAAATTATTTATCTTCATCTTTATTTTGTTCACCTGTTTATTTTGGGCCTTGTACTTTTCCAAATGCTGGTGCTCTCGACTTGAGTGGCCACAACGGTGGACATAAAATTCCTAGCTTCTCATGGGCTTTTTTTCGGATCAGATCCATTCTCCAACCCATCTTTTCTCATCCTTACAGTCCCTTCATGGGACTCCAACCTATATGTATTTATATTTTATTTTGACAAGACAAAAATAAATGAGATGTGAATTTGATGTTTATATATGTGTGTGTATATATAGGCACTTCCTTACCTTTTCTTCTTAAAAATATATGACCTAATGGCACAAGCCTATGAAGACTATAACAAAATATATTCAAATCTTAGCAGGTAAGTATTGGTTGTATAATTTACGTTTACATAAAAATATTATTTACTTTTTTTTAGGTAGATAGATATGCATTGTATTTTACTATCAAGTAAAAGTTACACCTTTTTGAGATTACAGAGGAATAGATTAAGGCTAATTAACATGAGATATTTTTTATAGATAAATTTTTACATCAATTACTTTGTCTCAATTTGAATATCTGATCTTACTTAACTCCCTGAACTTATGAACGCTTGTGTCATTAGTTTATATATCCTTGGCACTAATTACTAATGAATTATATAACTACAGCTGCCTAAATTATTAACGAAAGGTATCCAAATTATACAAAGTAAAGTTTTGGTGGACAAGATCTCATACTGAATTAGACTGATTAAATTATCTTGAACTGTCAAAGAGCAATTAATTTAGCAGTACAGGGTCAATAATAATAATTTGACGAAATTCAATGGTTCTAATTCTGGCAAAGGTGTAATTCTTTGTATATAAACTTAAGAAGTCATTCTTCACCCCCCCCACCCCCCGGAAGTGGATACTTTGCCAACGATTGATATCCTTCCTATATAGAGAGAAGGCTAAATATGTAAATTACCCATTACTCAATCACCCAATGTTTCTCTCTCCATTAATTATATTTTACTAACTGCCCATTAATTTTGGAAATTGAAAAGTCATCACCTATTTTTATGCCATATTTATCTCTCTCTCATTAACCCTAAAATAAACCATCCAACTTCTCATTCCTTTTCTGACTTTTCATTTTCTAACCACGTCTTCAAATTTTTTTTAATTACTGGTTTGGTTGATATGCATTGCTGGTTTGCTTTATTGCATGACTAGTTCAGTTGATTGTATTGCTGGTTCAGATAGTTGTATTGCTGGTTTGCTTGGTTATATTACTGATTTGTTGGTTTCATTGGTTCTAATGCTGGTTTAAGGGGTTGCATTGTTGGTTTAAGAGATTGAATTACTGGTTTTTTTGGTTGCATTAATGGTTTGTTCAGTTGTATTACTGGTTTGTTTTGTTACATTGGTGGTTTATTTGGTTGCATTGCTGGTTCAGTTGGTCGCATTGCTGGTTTGTTGGTTGTATTGCTGGTTTCATTGGTTCCAATGCTGGTTTGAGGGGTTGTATTACTGGTTTAAGGGATTGAATTACTGGTTTTTTTGGTTGCATTAATGGTTTGTTCAGTTGTATTACTGGTTTGCTTTGTTGCATTGGTGGTTTATTTGGTTGCATTGGTGGTTTAAATGGTTGCATTGGTGGTTTATATGGTTGCATTGCTTGTTCAGTTGGTTACATTGCTAGTTTATTTGGTTGTATTGCTGGTTTCATTGATTACAATGCTGGTTTGAGGGGTTGCATTGCTGGTTTAAGGGATTGAATTACTGGTTTTTTTTGTTGCATTGCTGGTTTCACGAGACCGACGAGGCCGGGGGAATGTGAACAGTTTTTGTTCAAATTTTCTTTTGCTAATTAATTGCTGGTTTAAAATTTAAGAATTCCTAAAAAGTAGCAATCATTATCTAAAAAGTAGTAACTACTACCTAAAAAGTAGGAAACATTAATTATTAAGATTTATTAGTTTTGAGCAAAAGTCTTAAATACCCTTGATAATTAATAGTCATTAGATCAGAATATTTATAAATATATTCCGATCTAATAACCCAAATCATAATTCTTATATAGGAAGAGTTTTAATCCTTGGCACCCAACCCATTAAAAACAAAAAATTCAAACTGATCAGCTAGCAATAGATAGAGCGGGCTGTATGAAGCGGTCGTGTTTGTGAAGGTGAATTGATGAATGGTTAACTTAATTGGAAAATATGAGTATTTAACATGAGTCTGGTTGGAGAATCTAATTTATGGATCTTTGGGTATGGTCATATGATTCTATTGAAACCCACAAATTTATCATATTCGATACTCAACGTGTTTTAAATCCATAAGATACGAATCTGATTCACATGAATCCAATTTTTTTTTAATGTTTGTTGAAATTGGCAATAGGTAACATTTATCGACGAACCCATGATTTGGTATTATTATTAGCATAGATGAATACAAGCTATCCAGTCCTCCTTCTGCAATAGCGTTTTAGGCAATTCCAGTAATAATGCATGATGTAAAATACATAATGTCAACCTAACTTTCAAAAATCTGCACCTAAAAAAAAATCTGTTGATTATTTCTAAAAATATACATCCGACAAATGAATAAAATAACAAATTAGGTATGTCTCCCTATAATCTAATGGTCCAGATCACGACGTCCTTGAGAATGCCTTTTGTGACAAGTACATCTTGGATGGTGATAAACAAGATAATTTTGTTAATTATTTCTAAAAATATACTTCCCACAAATAAACAAAATAACAAACCACATAATTATCTAATCTAAAAAGTTGACTTGTTCAAAGAACCAAATTGGCCAGTCAAACACCACAAAATTCCCGAGCATTAAGCAAAACCATTAACTCACCCACCAAAAGCTATCTTATATATACAATACCCACGTTCGAAATCAAGGAAAATAAGTACAAATCAACATAGCAACACATCCCTACTCTGCCATTTAAAACCCTAAAAGAGATTAATTAAAAGAGAAAATAAAAATGGCAGGTAAGGGTGTTGCCCTATTTGTGGTGTGCATTTTGTTCTTCGCTGCTGTGCAGGTCCCCCAAGCCTCGGCGTTCCAAGATGTCGACTTCGCTGCGTGCTTTAAGGCGTGCGATGACCTGTGCAAAGATGAAGGGATGGGTTCGACATTCTGCGAGATGAAGTGTGATACCGACTGTTTTAATAAGGAATTCAATGGTAATATAAATTTTTCCAATCTATTAATAAGTTTTAAATTGTAATTATTATTTGTTCACAAACAATCTGTTATCATTAAAAAAAAATTTGATGTTGCTAACATGTGTTTTAAGTTCTAACTCACTTTTGGTGATTATTGTTTGTTTGCAGCCCGTATCCGGAAAGCAGGCCATCATAAACTTTGAGGAAGGCGAAATTCACCACTGGGACCAATATTGTGCTATCCTGACAAGATGATGTTGTACTGTTGTAAAATTTGTAACAGGATCACATGATTTGTATTGTTTCTCATCATAAATAAAGTCACATAATATTCCCAATATTTATTTATAACGATTTTCATTTTATTTCTCATCTAATATTATCAACTGCACGATATTTTTAACTAGCAATTATATGACAGATAAAAATCAATTTATTAAACTATAGCCACTCAGTTGAGCTTGATCCCTCTTTACGTTGCCAATTTCATTATAAATGATCAAGCCACGATTTCTCGGCCTTTCCTAGAGGTATTTAATGGGTATAGAGAAAATCGACCTCAATTTGTTACTAGCTGTTTTATGTCATTTATGAAGAGTTCAGCAGTATGTTAGATTTATTGAGTTGATAAATTTCAATGTTAGAAAATCTTTGTAGTTAATCATGTGAAAGAGCTTGAAGGAAGCCAAAAGACGTGCTCGACAAAACGGACGATCAATTTGTGCGTTATGGAAATCTCAGGATACTTTTTTTTTTTTGGTAGGCAGTGAGATGGAATCTATCTAGTGGAACGCTATCGCTCAAAAATGTTGAGAAGCTCCTCTTATGCAGTTCTCATGGGCCCCTATCTCATGCATTCAGTTGGGGACAATTCTATTCGCTCAAAAATATTTATTTTTGTTTGGAATTCTTTAAAGAATTAGTACTTTCTTGTTGTGTTTTATCGTATTTAGGCTTTCTATTAGTTTAGGATAATTGAACCTTCTTTCTTTTTAACGGACTAAAAAAATGTGCTAAAAACCAGTGTCGAAAATAACAAAAAAACCCTTGGATGCGCAATGGATCTTGAACAATCCACACACATTCGGTTGTATAAGGAATTGGGGTATTTTTTTTTCTTCCGTAAACTTGGGATTTTTGAACAATTATAAATAAATAATGAATTATTTTGATAATCTCGTCACCTTTCACGTCATTATACACCTATTATAGATGCGCAGATGTGGCATGCCATGTCATTACCATAGTTTTAAAAAATACAGTCCGACCAAAGGTCTGACCAATCAGACCGCATTTCGGACTCAATTCCGGATCGTTTTTATCTTAAAAAATGCAATATGGTTTGACCGGTCAATTTCCAGTCGAACCGGCCGAATCAACAAAAAATGGGACAGTTCGACCAGAAATTTGTGCACATATATATTTTTTCACTCTACATAACTTATGTACCTATATATTTATATATATTTCAAAAAATTACACTAAAATATGAAGGAAAAAAAATCCAGTCCGACCGACCAGACAGCCAATCGGACCCAAATCCGGGTCGACCTCCGGGTCGTTTTTAAGAACTATGGTCATTGCAAATACGACTGTGTTTAGATTCGGAGGGCCGGGCAGCAGCCTAGGGCCTCGTAAGTGAAAATAATTGAAAGAACATTGTTTTTAACCACAATGTACCGAAGTAAAAAATTGTGATACCACAAGGTACTAAAGTGAAGTTTTTACATTGTCAATCTCAACGGACATTTCTTGTTTCCACAATGTTTACCAAATATGTTTATGTCCACTGTCACCTGAATTTTTACATACAAGTCGAAACATAAAAAAGTATGTATGTACAAACCACTTTACTCTTCTCTTGGGATCCACCTGCTCCACCACAAGCTCTTGCTCCCCCTACTAATCTCGTCTATGCTCTGATTTAGAGTACTTATGACCTTACGTTGGAGCCGAAGGGCCGCCGCAAGACCGTTGCGCTGTGGACTCGCCTTTCTCCTTGGTTCATCGCTTTCCTAGATAGAGAACAGATCAAGAGATATGAAATTGTTAGGAATTCAAACCTCTCATTGTTTTGCAAGGGAGAGATAATAATAAAGCACAAGTTTCAGAACAGACTCTTAGTTCTTGAAGTTGAGCCTCTGTGAAGCCACCCTCCTTTTCGGTTCCCGACTTCGCCATCAGCTGGATAACCCACGAAGCAGCATCACTGTAGTCCTGTTGTGTCGCTCGAATGAACTGAAACTTTAGGCTCTGCATTAAGGACAAGACTAATATCCCTTCCCTGTCAAAGTAAGGATGAGCTAACGCTGCTTTTGCGCTTAATCTCTGTCTTGCTTTGTATCGAACCATTGAAGTCAGAAGCTCCCAACCTATCCCACCATCTAAATCCAACAACTCGAAACCCTTTCGTAACTCAGAACTAGCTCGCGGCTCCACCGTTTTCCTCCATTCCTCTAAGTTATAATCGTTCCTTTTTAGCTGACGATTAAACTGTATCAGGCTGCTATCTGAGCGTAGTCCGGGAAATGCCTGAGTTGACAAAAACAGAAACGATGAATCCCTTGCATTCCCAACATCAAGATAAGATAAAAGCAAACTGTTGCTGAATAGTGAATAGAAGCTATGCTTTTGCTGAAGTTTGGCTTAACATGTAGGTAAAAATCTAGAGAAGTTACTCGAGAGAATTATAGGTTATACCATTTGTAGGAATATCAGGCCTGTGCTGTAAATGTCAAATCTATCTGGCAAATTCATCTGTTTGGCAATGTCATCAAAACAAATAAACCAAATTACTTCTCGTAGAAGGGTCCAACTTCATATGAACTAGATTATAATATATAGGTGGGCCGGGACGAGACCTGCCATAGCACAGGAGAAAGTGCAGTTGCCACCGGAGCGGAGGGTGCCGATGGAGTTTGAGTGCTCATGATGTATTGCTCTGGTGCAGCATACCTGGAAAGGGAATTCCCATTAAAATCTAATTTTGGCTACAACAGAGAGGAAAGATGATTACTCCATGGAAAGATATTACCTGGGGTCCAAGAGAAATTCATTGGGAATGTAGTTTATTCCAACTCTCAAATCTGCTGCAGCCCCAAGATCGATTATCTTGAATGATTGAGAGTCTGTTCCAATTAGTTTGGCGTAAATGATTTGATTTCAAAGCTCTAGGTAACCACTGAATCCATTACAAATGCAAGTCTATTACCTTCAGAGAAAATAATGTTTTGAGGTTTAATGTCCCTATGCACAATTCCCGTAGAATGAAGACCATCCAAGGCAAGTAGTATCTGTCTCATGATGGTTTGAATGATTCTGCTCTCTCTTTCCACCCCCTTCGGCATGTTCTGAACGTTTCCAACGATCTTCGATTCTACCTACCAAATCGTAAATCCCCGTGTAAAAAGATTTTCAAGTCCTTGGTCGGAACCCGAAACAATGAACAATAAAGAGTGTGTACCAACATTATAGGGGAACTCTCTGCTCTGCATCAAATCGTAGAGTGTGTCCTTTCCTTCAAACTTCCACAACAACCAATACTCGCTTCCTTTCTTTGAAGAATTCTGATATTATGTTGCAGATAATAGTTAAGTCATCACCTAACGGAAGAAATCAGGAGCAAGATCCTTTAATCTACTATAGGTCATAACGGAGAAACACCTCTAAAAATCCGTACAAATATTCAGCACAGCTGCTGGCACAGGCTCGTCGGACACGCTCGTTCATCCAAATTTCTACTGCTCCATACTCGGTCGCCTTTTTCAAGACCAGGTCACCGTCTTTCTGGAATCCAACAAATAGAAACTTACATCAACATTATAAGCAGAGAAGAGTCAACTAATCAGGCAGCACACAGTTAACGTCTCTGCCAAATTGATATCCGCAAAGCATCAAACGGAAAAAAATCATGATCTAACAAACGATAATTGGTGTCATTACGAATGACTATTGACACTGTTTAGTACAACGGAAACTCAACAATCACAATTTGCCGCCTTTGAATTCTCAATTGGGTGTGATTCTAAGCTGTAACCAACGCATAAGCATGAAACGAAATCAATTAGAAGAGAACTCAAATCGATTAAGGGTGAAAAAGCCTCAATCTTACATATTTTGAAACCTTGGAAGAAGGCTTATCTGCCAGTGAAACTTTATACACCACTCCAAAAGCACCCTCCCCCAACTTCTTCCCCAAAGCGATATCATCCTGTCGAAACAATCACCAATAAGAACAAAATCATGTCTTATCCGATGATTTCGAAACCGATGATCACATTTCCAAGTTAAGACAGTCCAAATTTACAAAATCACAAACCTTTCTAAAGGTGGGTCTAAAGATCCTCTCAACAAAGGCAAGGAAGAACATGTCATAGAACCCAGGAGCAACCCCAGGGGTAGCCCACAGGTAAGACAAAGTACCAAGAGCCAAGATCACTCCAGGGACTGTAATAGTCAACTCATTTGACTTTGGGAGCGTGCTCCTATAAATCATATCCCCACACTCCATCACTGTGCATGGGAGCCCCACCCCAACTCCCAAGACCAGGTTTTGAACCACATCAACCACTCCTCCTCCTCCACCTCCCAAGGCAACAACTGAAAGAACCCTTCTTGGGTTATTAAGACAGGTTCTTGGGTTTGGTCGGAAGCTCCCGAGTTTCTTACCAAAGAAGGAAAAAGATGGGAGCTTGGTGGGTACTATGGTGGTCGTTGCTCCTCCACCACCAGGGGCGGCGACAGTAGCCATGGCTTTCACCGGAATTTCCACTCGAGGAAGAAGGTAGAGCTGTGTTTATCTTAATTTTTTTTGTCCAAATGGAAAGGATATTTTCTTTTGCTATTTTTCCTCGGTTGGAGAGGCTTCAATTGTAGGCCACGAGTTTTACGAGTTCGTGTTTTTTTTTTTTTGTTCTGTTATTGTTTTGTTGGTTCGTTGAAGTGAAGTTACAGTTATTTCAGGTAATTTTTGTGGAGGTGGTGGGCTGAAGATGATTGAGGAGTATAGAGACCACACATTAAACGTTAGATATATTTGTTTGCTTTGTGGGCCGGGCCTTTTCTGAACAGAAGTGGTCCATAAACAAAGGGTTTGTTTGGGTTTAGAAACCCACTGGCCTCTTAGTTAAATGCATCACTCTTTAGCAAACATAGAGAAACCAAACAAATAAAGCAAAACAAGTACTAAGTTAGGTAGGCTGAGATGTGAAATTTGATATTAGGTTTATTAAGTAGTATATGTTGTAGAGAGTGACTTGGGTTACAAATGAATTGTGAATAGGAAAATCGATAAATAGAGAACAGAATTCCGATGTAATTAGGAAAATCTTTTAGAATTTGCCTTGTAACTATGTTATAAATATCAAAAGAATGAAGAGACACTGAAAAGAAAGGCACATAGTTTTCATATATAATACTCTAATGTTATCTTAGTTTTTTTATGATAGTCTGGAGAAAATTTTATAAGTCTATTCATATATTAATCCTTTTAAAAAAAATAAAAATCAAAGTTAAGGCGACGTGTATATGTAGATTCAATCAAAAGTTACATAAGTTTTAGATCATGCAGTCTAAATATAGATGTTGCAGCGAAGAACAAGAGGGGAGGCGGCATTGAAGGCAGATAAATGTTGCAGCGAAGATCAATTTTTTTTACTCATACGTTGAATATTATCAAGTACTATAGATTTTGAATAAATATTTTTTATGATATCATTAAATAAATGTAAATTTCTTATTTCATTGAAACAAAACTTTCATTATTAAGATAGCCTTGGATTTAGCTTAGAAGGAAGGTAGAAAAAGGAGAGAAAGTTACCGAATACATATATTTGATATGATGATATGCGACATTTATAATATATATATCATTCTTTTTATAGCATTATAACTATAGTTTCATGATATAATTTTGGATGAAAAAATATATAGAAACCATAGGAATAGTCAACTATTACAAACATTTTGTTATATTGATATGATCATTCAACACTATCGGCTACATCGTATCACATTTTATTGCCCGATGGATGGTGGTTCCAGTCATAAATGCTACCTCTGCAACAACTGAAACAGTAGCATTTAATTCAAATTCAACATCGCTCTTGATTCTGCAGCACCAACCAGAGAGAGGAACAAAAACATGGCTTGATCATTCGCATAGCTCCAGACAATTTGAATTTTTTTTTTTAATCAAATGAATAATATTCAATGTTAATCAAATGTGTAACTAGATTTAAACATGAATTAAGTGACTTAATGGATTTCATGTTAAATAAATCGTATAAAAGAATTGAAGATCTTCAGGCGAGGATCTTTGGCCAAAACAATACGACCAGAAAACATTTTAACATTTTATAAAAGAGTCACAACAGAGGGCCACCTTCAAAAGAAATTCCAAATCATAAACCGCTAGATGTGATTATTGTTTAATACTCTATTAACAACGACCCTCCGCCCTATCCCAATCACCACTCCCAAATTAATTAAATGAAGAAGCCTCAGTCCCCCTCTATAATTGCAAGGTGTTAGAATAGATTAGATCACTTTTCTTGTTTTCCATTTCAGGCGCCACGTTAAGTGACCATTATTTGGACTCCAATGTGCACCATGATTGGACTCCATTATTTGAATGCTCTAATGTTAGAGCTACTTAGCATTGTGGTTCATTTGGATTTCGATTCGACTCCAATTTGCATCATATTTTTTTCTTGGCTGATAATGTTAATTATGTTCTGAATTTTTGTTATATGCATGTATTGAGTTGTAGATTTTTGTTGTTGATCAACGAAATCAGTCTTTTTGGAAAGAATCTTGAAAATCAACGTCGATGTTTTCTGAATTAGACTCTTCTTTCAAGTTAGGCATCTATTGCTAGAAATTCACAAGACCAACTTGTTTTTTGTCACACATCACTAATCAAAATTTCTTGTCTACTCGAAACAGAGATTATTAAGACAATTCAAATTGTCCTTTTTTTGTAAGCTCCATCCAACTACTACAGGTGGCAAGTCATCTTTGAAATTGATTGTCGACTTGTTTATATCTTCTCAACATATCCATCGCCACACATTGCGTTTGTAAATCCATCAGATTAGGATTTCTTTTAGAGATTGGATTTATTACATTCTGCATACTGACTTTCCTACCTAATATTTTAATAAAGTCTGTTTGAAATTAAAAAAATGTGACCCTTTAATTTCAATCTCCACCCTTATCCCACCTCCAACATCAGCGGTTTCAAATTAAGTAATTTATTTATACAAAAAAAAAAGAATTTCTATTGAACATTTAGACTATTTTAAAGATCTTACGTCAGTTAACCATGGATTAATTACATGTTAAAACACTGCAAAGTAATTAGTTTATTAGTTATTAATGCTGAGCGGAATAATTACCAGAAAAATGTCGGTGCACTAGAAACACCCACCAGTGACTAAGTCGTAATTATAATACAAAACCCCCAAAATGCCCAACAAACAAACAAAGAAACGAACAAAACAGTATACACAGCAAGTGAAGCGCCGATGATCGGTACACCACACATCAGGAGTCGGAGAAGAGCTCCGGGTGTCGGTAGAGATCGTACGGGGCCCACAAGTAATCCAACGGACAAGGATTCCCGGAGTCCAGCCTTAGCCATGGCTTTCCCTTTCCGCTCCAATGGAGCAAACTCACCGGACCCGGGTGGAGGTCACGACAAAGCCCCCGCAGGTTGTCCCCACCGAGACCGTGCTGGTTCCACCTGTGCTCTACCCCCTCCACCTCACCTCCGAACACCAGAAGGAACGGCGGAAGGGACCCCAACTCGTAGATCCGGCGCCGTTTCTGCACCTCCATCCAGTACTCCAACCGCCGCGTGTACCCACCCGCTCGCCACCTCGCCAGGTCGATCACCATCACCCCCGTGTTGAAGTAGCAGGGCGGACGCGCCCGCGATTGGAGAATTCGCGCGTGGGATGGGTTCGACCAGAAATGGCGCGTGAAGTAGGATGTGAAGTTGGCGTGGCAATACTCCGGCGCGGCGAGGACGGAGGAGGGGGAGGGGAGCGGGGTGGACCAGAGTTTCGCCACGTCGTCGACGAGGACGAGGTCGGAGTCGAGGTAAATGACGCGTGGGACGGCGGCCGGGAGGACGTCGGCGAGGTAGATGCGGGCGTAGTTGAGAGGCTGGTCGAGGGCGGTCCGGACGGAGGAGGAGATCTTGTTCCGAACGAGTGCGGAGTCAAAGGGGTATAGCCGGAATGGGAGGTCCGGAAAAACGGCGGAGACAGTGCGGAGGAGGAGTCGCCGGCGGGAGGAGTGGAGGAAGTGGAATGCCACGTTCTCCGGGCAGGCGGCGTGCTGGAGGACAGAGAGAACTCCGGCGATGGAGCCCCGGAGGTAGGTAGTGTCGAGAGTCATCGCGATGTGGATGATCGACGAGGGGGAGGTTTTGGGGGGGCAGCCGACGCCGTTTCGGAAGATGGGGGCTTCCCGGAAGGAGGAGGGGCGGAGGGGCGGTTTGGTAGGGGCATTTTTGGTAATGTAGGCGAGGGATGTGGTTGGTGTCAGGAGGAGGAGAAAGAAGAGAGCTGGGAGAAGAAGGGTATTGTGTGTCATTTGGTGTTTTGGGAGTGAGGAGTGAGTGAGCTCGCTAGCTAAAACTTAAAAGATAAGGGTTCCAAGAGAGAGAAAGAGAGTTTGGGAATGAATTTCATATGGTTTGGGGGTAGTTTGGTAATTTCGTATGGTTTCCTCTCATTCTGTTGTTAGTGGGAGGGACTAGAGAGAGTGAGTGGGGCAAGTGACAGCCTGGCAAAGACGCGTCTGTTATGGAAGAGACGGGTATATATTATGAATGTGAATGCGAATACTAACGAATGCCATTTTACTGGTTAGGTTTTTTCTGCTGGGACTTTATTTTTTGAGGTGGTAATATCATTTTTAATGACAAATCGTTATCACAATTTTTGGTATGTTTTTGGACAACTTTATGAGTGTCAATGCAGAGCTGTGGAGTACTTTACACAGACTGATCCTCGCAGACTCTTGGAATTAAGAAGCTTATATTAGAAATTGATTCGTCGCTTGTGATTGACTATCTTGCCAATTCAGAGTTTTGGCCTCTAAACTCCTGTCCTTTATTAGCACAAATCTATCGTGAATTCTATGGGGATTGACAAGTTCAAATCGTTCATTTTTATTGAGAAATTAACGAATGTGATGATTGCTTGACCAATTTAAGGTTCACTACAACCGGTTGGGCTACATGTTTTCTAAGAAACCAATGCTACTATTAGAGTTTTGTTACTTTAAGATATTGGAGATGCTGCTACTTTGCGCAATATTATAGTTTTGGATACTACTAGCTTTAGGTATACTATAATGTACTTAGTTAACGGTGCAAGATCGGATTTTACGATATTTTTTCCTTTCATTTATTTTTTCTAGTAAGTTTCTTGTGGTTGACGAGGTCGACCATCCCAACATCACAAGAGATACAGAAAGAAATTTACATTAAATAAGCTTATTTATGCCATTATCTACTAATACACGTAGGGATTCCCCTCCGCTTTCACCCCAAAAAATTGTATGTTTTTTAGTTTAGAATTATTTGATATCTGACACATTTAGTTAATTAATCTAAATTCGAGTCGAATAGAACTTTTGAAATACACTAAAAAAATTCAGCAATACTAGTGCATTCCCAAAGATTCAAATTCAAAAATTGATTAAGTTAGAATAACTCTTCAACGATTGATTTAAGTTTTTTATTAGTGATTTTTTGTATGTGCAATATTATTCTTGCAATCTTTGTTATTTCAAAAATATTGATTGTAATTGTTATTTAGTTAAATGTTATTCTAGGATCTTGTTATGAAACTCAAGCATATTCTTCAGACACTTAACTCCTTTTTTTAAAAAAAAAAATTTCAATAAAATTCCGAAACACTTGGCATAACGGGTATACATAAATTGAATCATTCTTCTCCAAATAATAACCTAACCTATCCTCACATGACTCGCATCTCCCTTTATTTGGAGGTGCGAAAGAGGTGGGACTCACACTCACATGATGCTTGGGTCCGTACAATGGAGCTGGCCGATCACTTGAAGCTTGAGTCAGTTCGAAGATTATCGATGTGTTGTTGTTCGTGATCTAGATTTTCGAGAGTGAAAAAAAAAACAAGGGTTATTTGTGCTATTATTGCACTTGTTACGTTCGTGGCTTGAATGGTGTGTATTACACAGGAAATTAGTGATCATTATAATTTTCCAAAGGTAGAGTCGAAGCAACTTGTCTGCAAAGTGATTAATTACGAAGTGATTGAAGGATTAACAATTATGGATGTGTTGAATGAGAAAAATCAATCTTTGAAAAGATGACAGTGAAATCTCTATATTAGAAAAAATTAAAATACAATCGAAGTAAAATCGTTTTCAGAATGCAATGACAAATACTAACAAAAATCATTAGCGAAAATATAGTTTTATTTATTGGCTTTTTTAATAATTCGCCGAATAAATTTTATGTAGATTACATTAGATGTGGATTTTATTATTCAGTTTTCATTTCAAGTTTTTCTTTCAAATTCTTTTTTAAAATTTTTTATTTTGTTAGACAAAATGGTCCTGGTTGTATCATTGTATGTGTGTGGTTAACCAGGGACGGTTCGATAGTTTCGGAATCAGACAAATCTCACCTAACTTCATTATGGTTAAATACTGTTTAATTTTAAGATTAATTTTCCATTACTTATTTGTTTGTATTTTTCCCGACCCGGATAGTTTGAATTATTCCGTTGTCAGGTCTGGCTTGTCCAATCCAGTTATTGTAGTCTAAGTTTCCCCGTATATAAAAGAGCTGTGCAAGAATCTAATTAGACGTGTGCATGTCACGGGTGACAAGAAAAGCGTCTTATTAAGCAAGTAAAAACAATCTGGAGCAATTTGATATTGAGATACTTTATTTTGCTTATTCGAATTTATCCCTAAAATTAAAACCCTAAACTTACTAATATTAAAATAAGGTCCTCCATATTAAAATGTAGTGGCTAACTGGCTATCACGCTGCTCGTAGACTTGCATGGCGGATGCCTAGTTAAATAAACTAAATTTCCTGTTCACCAAAAAAAAAAACTAAATTTCCTATTCAGGTGGTTCACCAGTCTTTTTTATTCGTTGGTTATATAACGAACATATTTATTTTTTGTTAGAAACTAAAGATGTTATATTATTAGTTATGGGGCCTATTGAGAAATCAAATATTTTTGGGCTCCTCAGACAACGACTTCGCCGTTGTAGCATCTCCTCCATCCACAAAAGATTCCAAGACGATGATGGAATACTATACTAATTGAAAAGTTGGTATTTTGTAAAATAACATGTTGTAGTAGCTATTTTTAATCGTTAAATTAAAAATATAAATATCTTTAAACAACGTAATAAATATTCTATAATATGAATACACTACGTTAATTGTTATATATTTTCATAAAATTTATTATTAAAAATATAGCAATGATGATAATATATAGAACAAAATATAAGTAATTCAAATTAAAAAAAAGGAAATCGACGTAGATTTCCACTTGTCCAAATATATGGAACAAAATATTAATTATTCAAAATATAAATATACTATTGTTGACTTCGTGAACGCTGAAAGTCATTTACTCTTGTCCAGCAAAACCTTGTTAACGACGCAACAATTTCCGGAAGAAGGAACATAAGCACGTCGATTTCCAAAAACTCCGGCTGCTTCCATTAGTTTATTATCTCCTGCATGGGCGCCACGCTTAACGCTCCCAAAGACCGATTAGCCTTTTAAAATATTTGACAATATCCCAATCCAGGCAGGCCAAACTGAATAAAAGGAAATCGCTAAAGTCTAAATAAAATTAAAGGAACCCTCCAATAAATACTCCCAGCTGTTTACCATCCTCACGGTCCCCACACTTTCCAATTGCATTAATTTTTCAGTGCCCCTTTATCGCTAGAGCCCACCACACCCGTTTCCCCACTCTAGAGGTAACTCACGAGCTAACATTCAAATCAGATATAATACGTAATGGCATTTTTTGTGAAACTTTATTGTCATATTTATTAATATTTGCCTATTTGGTATCAATTAGAAACGCCTTATTATCTCCAGCTACCAACTTTGTTGCAGGAGGTACAAAAATATCAGTCCCCTGAGCACCAAATGCTGTCATTGTTTAGATCGTTATTACTCTTAATAAAATGATGCCCGTTTTGTGTCACCATTCGCAATACCCATTTCTGATGTCAATAAATACTAATCCAAATCTGAGACGTACACCTTACAATAGTCTAATTAGGTTCCCCCCGGTAAGCATGATTTAATATAGGTAATTGTTAATTTTTGTGTGCGTTAAATAGTGATAAATTTTACATGATTGACCTAAATTATATTCATATATAAAACAATTAAAACTACCATTTTATATATATGAATCATCATAAATTTAGCATGAGATCATGCTATCAACGTCAAAGAGAATTTTGATCCCGTCGATATATATACTCTTCTGTGCTTATAAATTTGTTAATTAGATTTTACCGCAATTTTTTTAGCGAAGTGGGCCATCACCAGTAAGAGGGAACTCAAGACCTAATGGGTTAGAATCATATAAGATCTAACTATTTTTAAATAAATTTATATATCAGAACTTATTCCTCTATTTGGAAAAAAATTACAGGAAAGAATCCCCCGTAAGAAATGGGGAAACAAGTTCTATATGGAGCAAAACCCAAAATGAACCCCAAAGTTTACTTAGCTTTGACAAAAGCGACGTCCTTCTTTCCGCTAATCTCTCCTCAATCTCTCTCTATGGTCTCCCCCACCTTCCCTTTTTGACTAAGGAGCTTCCCTCTTCAGTCGCACACACTACTAACTCTCCCAAGTCCCAACACACAAAATAAAAAATAAAAAATAAAAACAATCGTAACGACAATCTAATCCAGCTCATCGCCACGAGACGATGCCGTATCGCCTCCTCTTCTTCTTCCTCCTCCTCCTTCCCCCTCTCTCCTCCTCCTTCCCCTACGGTACCTTTTTTTTTCTTTTTTTTTTCTGTTAAGAGTTATTAATTAACAGTTTACTGACTTTAACTAAACCGGCATTCCCGTGAACTAACTAACTGTTTCTCAGATGTGAAGTACTACATAGACTGTGGGTCCCCCACCGACACCGTCGACAGCCTCAATACCACGTGGATCTCCGACCGTTACTTCTCCGGCGGCGTCGCAACCGTCGTCTCGGAGCCCCTCCACTTCAAGTTCCCTCAGGAGAAGACCCTCCGCTACTTCCCCCTCTCCGCCGGCAAAAAGAACTGCTACTCCGTCCCCGTACCCTCCGGACGCTACTTCATCCGCACCTTCACCGTCTATGATAACTACGACGGCAAGTCTCACCCGCCGTCCTTCGACGTCTCCGTCGAGGGGACAACTGTCTTCTCATGGCGCGCCCCATGGCAGGAGAATCTTCCTCGCGACGGAGCTTACGCCGACCTCCTCGCAACGGTCGCCGACGGCGTCGCCGACGTCTGCTTCTACTCCCTCGCCACCGATCCCCCGGTCGTCGGCTCTCTGGAGGTCCTCCAGGTGGACCCCGCCTCCTACGACGCCGCCTCTGAGCTCCTCGTCAACTACGGCCGAATCTCCTGCGGGTCGAGCCACCAGTGGGGTCCGGGGTTCACCAACGACTCTGACCCCTTCGGCCGGACCTGGCAGCAGGACAAGGACTTCCGCGGCTCAGCCGCCTCGTCGTTTAAAACCTTCGAATCGGCCCGGCCGATCGGGAACTCCGGTCGGGCGCCTAACTACTTCCCGGAGAAGCTGTACCAGACGGCGGTCACGGGGACGGGGCCGTTGGAGTACGTGCTCTCCGTGGACGCCAAGATGGACTACCTGCTGTACTTCCACTTCGCGGAGATCGACCCCTCCGTGACACGACGAGGCCAGCGGGTCTTCGATGTTGTAGTCAACGATAAGTCGGTCAACCGAATCGACATCTTTGCGCAGGTTGGCGGATTCGCTGCGTACGACTGGTCGTACATGGTGCAGAACCTCACCAGCACCTCCATCAACATCAAGTTCGTCCCCTCAGTCGGCCAGCCCCTCGTATCCGGGATCGAGAACTACGCCATTGTCCCCCGGGACGCTTCCACTCTCCCCGATCAAGGTACAATGCATGTGAAGGACAATTGTTATCTTTTCGGAAATTATGTTGTTATAATGTTATTACTATTTTGTTTCTTGATGGAGACTGAAGTTTGTGGATGATGGTGATAGTGGTGGCGATGAAGGCGCTGAAGGATTCGTTGCGAGTTCCGGATAGGATGGGGTGGAACGGAGACCCTTGTGCACCGACCAACTGGGATGCCTGGGAAGGGGTTACTTGTCGTCCGAAAAACGGCTCCGCCCTTGTGATATCTCAGATGTATACTGTTCCCATACTTTTATCTTTTATACTCATTTCCATTTTTTGTTTGTTCTGTGCATAAGAAAGAGTGTAGGACCAATGCCAATTGATGATGCTTTTGTGTTTGCAGTGACTTGGGGAGCCAAGGATTGAAAGGGTACTTGGCTGAGCAGATTAGTCTTTTGACTGACTTGGTAAGCTTGTAAGTATCATCGCCTAACAATACCGCCTTCAATTGTGTCGAGGCTTGGGAATGAGTGTTGTTAATCTTTTAGTTCTGTTGAATTGCGGTATTGCTAATTATATCTTGAAAATCTTGTTCGTTCAGCTTAGAGATTACACAAAGTTCTTCTATCCCATTTTGAGGCCCTTGGATCCAATTTATTCTGCTCATAATTGCTTAGTATTATGGCCTTGACCGTTGTAGTTACCCGAGTCAATGTCCAGCTTTTATCTGGTAATGCCGATCCTCATGGTGGTGAAATGCATCATGTTTATGCAAAAAGATCCTTTGGGTATAAAATCATGAACAGAATAAAAAGGGCAAGGTTACAACCCCACCATGTCTTACTTATAGTTGGAGAATAGGTGAATGTCTTCATTGATGCTGATTCTTAGTTCTTGCTTGTCTATCTCATCAAGCTGTTCCCTGATTATCTGTATGCTTATCTGCATTAAATTGATATGTTTCTACCACTTCTTTTCTATTTGTGATTTCAGGAATTTGAGTTCTAATTCTTTGGTAGGAACTCTACCGGCGGGGCTTGGTCATAAGTCCCTAACAAATTTGTAAGTTCTTGGTTGTGTTCCACCACTTATGACATTGTTGTCTCCTACTGGCTGCCAATATTTCTCTCATGTGGGTTCTTCCATGTTGTATATGAAGTGAGCCATTTAACAGTAAACCTTAAGTTAATAGTAACACCTGGCGTCATGAAATAAGTGCTCTTGCTTTAGTAGAAAATGTTTTCTGTTTGTGTTCCTTTCGCTTCATCTGTCTTTTCTCTTTTGACCATGGATCACTGGTAGGAATTCATGGTCCGTTTGATGTCCAGCAATATAGGGAACTTTCAACCTTTTGCATATAGTCATCTTCTTTCTCATGATTCACCCAACTTAATACTCGATAAGCATCTGTGGGAGTGTTTTAAGTCATGCCATTAATGTAGTTTGACTATCTTTTGAATGTCTTTTTACAGGGACTTGTCAAATAATCAGTTCACGGGTCCTATTCCTGATAGTCTGACAACCTCTAGTCTGCATCTTGTGTAAGTTGTCACTCATATATCCCCTGATGTTCTTGTGGACTCTTGCCTGCGTGTGAATACCTGCAATGTAAAATGTCTCTATAAGTATCCGCTAATGTTCGTGTATTGTTTGTCTATTATGAGCTTAGTTAGCCTTTGGTTGCATGTTTAGCGTAAATTATAATATTCTGTTTTTTAGTAATTATCCACCTTTTCGAGTAGCATTTGGGTTGTTGGCAGTGTAGAGATAAATATGAATGGGACATTTGTGCTTATCTGTAAAATATCCTCTAAATGCTTGTTTTTTGTAAGTTGAATCACCTCCAGGCCCAATTTCCACCCCACCTTTACAACTTGAGCTAAGCTCAAGGGCCCTCCGAATCATTATTTAATGTATAGTACCAGTAGTGGGCACCATTTCACGGCTTTTGCCAAGCCAGTGCTAGGCGATAGAGCTAGGTTAGCTTGTTTGCTGCTGAATGAATGAACATAGAAAATGCCCTTCGTGAAACTGAAGCTTATGTTCTTGTTTGAAAATAAAACAGTTTTTATTTTATTACAGTTCCAATAGGAACATCATTCTATTGGTAAAAATTGTTAATATTGTGCACACAAGTTTCATGGGGTGAACAGTCAAATGAGAACTTTGTCAATAGAATAACATTACTGGGGTTTTTAGGTTGTGAAATGATATGAAATTGTGCTAGAAAGGAACCCAAGAGTGATACGTAGATGGTTATGAACATTTGAGATCTTTCTTTAAATGCATGGACATTTCGTTTTGTAACTATCTTTAGAACTTAATTTTTTGATTTTTCACAAAGCCAAAAGGTTTTTTTCTCCTCTTAACCTTGATACGTGTCAGTTATTGACTTTCTCAAAGAGGACATGTGAAAAGTTGGACAATTTTTTGGAATGATGACTGTCCAAAGAAAGCTAGAATGTCCTTATTTTGCAACTTCTTATCTGCTTCTATAGTTGGGTTACAGCATAATGACCCTAATCTGTGTTGATTAAAAGTACCAGCTTTAGAAGTTTTAGATGCATATTCATTTATTTTTGTTGAGAATAATGCAACTAAACAGTTTCCTGGCTTGTCATCCATTTTTATCACAGGCGGTTAAATAATAACCAGCTAGAGGGGCGAGTACCAGAGGAACTTTATGCAATTGGTATGCATGGTGGAGCAATTAAGTAAGTTGCCTACTCAGTACTCTATTTGACCATATTGCTTAGCTTAGCTAGTTTTTAAATTTGAATTTAGATGGATTTTCAGTTGCTTGTTTGTAATTCAAGCAATGGTATGCACTGCTTAAGTAAGTAATTCCCCTGAAATACGGGTGATATTGGTGTATGCATCATTCTCAAGAGATGTTTAACTCAAGATTCTCTAGAACAAGATTATCTCAATGACTTCTTCATCCTATATATTTCATGCAGTTGTTTAGCAATCTGTTCATAAAATCCAAAACTCTGCTCTAAACTATTAGCTCTCTAAATAAACATTGTGATAATGCAAGAATAGATACAACCATTAAACATGTCTTGGCCAGGGAGGAAGCAGATCTGTCGTATTTAAAACAATAAAGAAAGCAATTACAACGACCAAATCTAGTACAAACATTGGTGGAGTTCCCATGTTGACGAGAACACTAATTTATGGAATGAAAGACATTGGTATTATACCGTATACCTTTTCTCTCATCTCGGCCAGTAAATGTGCAACCATTCTGTAAACTCAAGATTTCATTGCGAATTAACTGTTTTTTGACAGAACAAGTCAACTTTTTTATGTTGTTCCCTAAAAAAAGTTAGTTATGTTGTTGTCATTGTCTTTGTCTCAATCTTTTATTTGATCTTCTTTATCTAATAGATGGTATTTCTCTTAGTCTCTCAGAAAATAAGGGTTTGTGTGGCGTGCCCTCTTTGCCGGATTGCTCTCTTTTGTGGGAAAATGGTCACCTGTCAACTGGTGGAAAAGTTGGAATCGGCATTTCGTGCCTCGTGGTTTTCTGCTTGCTCTTGTTGCTCGTATATGTGTGCTGCATCAGGAGGGGAAGAAATGATTACGACTTTGCGCCGACACATGACTTGACGTGTAAGTATAAAATGAAGTTTGTGTATGACTACTTTTTCCCTGCTGTTTTTTCTGATATTCGATCATTCCATACTGCAATTTTCTCAATTCATTTTTGTGTTACAGCCATGGCTGCCAAGAGAAACAGGTACCACCGGCAAAAATCGTTAATGGTTCTAGAGATGGAGAGCCAACATGCCAAAGGACTGTCGTCACCAACCAGTCCCCACTAACCAAGTCCTCCTGAAAGAGGATAGAATAGATCTTGATAGTGGTAACAGATCCCGGAGAGGGGACTGACCCCAAACGCGACGAAACCACAATGCTTGAAGATGCGTGTGAGCTGGATCGTTGCTTGTCGTTGAATGCTCTGTGTGATGATCTCTAATGATTGAAGAAAGATGGGGTCCCAAAACCTTCAACTGTCCATAAATCCAGTGCACCTGAGTTTGTTCTCGCAGCTAACAAATAGTGTTGGATAAGACTGATGTGTATAATACAACAAACATTTTCAAGTAAGTCTCATGTGACGAAATGTCAAAGTTATTGTTCACTACTTTAAAAGGGGGGTTCCACATTTATACGGCGTGGTATTTTTTATTTTTGGATTTTGTAATTACCAATAATTTTAAGGGAGGGATTAGGATTGGGCTTGAAGTAACCCTCAAACTCTGACAAACATCTACTTATAATTTCGAGATTAAGGCTGTGAAATTTTCTTTACTTGATACTCGTACGACCAAGAGAATGTGTTCCAGATGCCATTTTCGCTGTTTATGTTGTTTAACTTGTGCTATCGATTATATATAGAGTGGAAACTCTAAATCTAATGTCAAATACGTAGATACTGTGGATCGAGGATAAAGGGATCACGTTGTTAATAATTACTCTATCCAATTTTTGGAGTTTTTCAAATTATATCAACTCTCATTTTTTGATGCATTTAGCAGGGCTGGCGCTAATCACTAATCATGGCTAGCTTTTGGACCCAAACATGGTATTCCTGGCACCTGAAGGTTTTGGTTTAATCAAATTAAACTTTTTCCAAAACACTTTGTTTCGAAGCTTTTCCTATTAGCAGATAGTTTAGTCTCAATAAACTTTAGGACCTGACTAGACAAACTAAAAGAGCTATTTATATTCGTATTATAAAAGAAAGAGCTGGCTAAAGTCCAATGAGCAATATACTCTCAGTAGACTATCCCTTCCAGCTCAAACTGCCGGGCTCTCAAAAGTTCATCATACATTAAAAAATTAGTAAGACAAATTTTTCTTTGTGTTGCGTTCAGAGTCAGAACTATGTCGAATTCTATTCATGAAACAACTCTCCTAACAATGTCTTATATATTCATAAGACTTAAATTCAAAATTCTTTAAATGAATTTAAGTTCGGTATGAATACCAAACCTGATCATGCCGACCTGAAGTATGATCCAAGTGGGGATGGGTAGCTTCCAAGAGGGCATTGGAATCTTCCAAGATCTGGACCAAGTTGACACGCCACACTCTTAATGGGATACTCTGCATTTGTTCTTTTAGTATTTGTCCTACATAAGAAATATATGCAATACTAAATTGAGGCCTTCCGATTGGTGAAAAGGGCTTTAAATGTTCACATCAATGATGCTGGAGCTGGTCCTGTGATCCCCTTATCTCCAACAAAATGATAATTGACATTTGTCTGACATAGGTCTTTTATATCCCAAGTTCATGTATCGCCAGCCAGGTCTACGGCCAAGACGGAACCGGCTCATAATATTACGTCCAATTTTTTTTTTTAAATTCAGTATCTTATATATATTGACACGTTTTTAACTAAGTACCCTATGATTCTAAACTCCAAAACGGTATCAGAAGTGTTAAATTAGACAAACACATAATTAGTATGTTTAAGTAGTGTGTTTGTCGGGAAGTGTTTTCCCTAGGCAAATAGTATGGATTTGTTTAAGCAGTTCTAACTGATGTGTTAACTAAAAATGTAAGGCATGCGTTAATAAAGTGCCAAATGAGGAACGTATGTATTTGGAAAAACATAGCATTACGATTTATTTGACCTAAGCTTATCTTGTATTTGTTGTGGAAAGGAGGAGGCTAGGAGAAAAAGTTAGATGACTTCAGTATAAATTTTAAGAAAGTAGGATAATTAACATTTATCCTATCTTTCTCATTAGCTTAGATTTGATAAATAGTTTTATGTGATGCAATGTCGAATTGACTAGTGGAAACATGGAGATTTTGCACAACACATTCTCTCCTTAAGAAATTACAGCCATCGACCGAGATCATTCCTAAGAAGAACTTGAGCAGATAAAATTGGCGTGCATCCGTGAAAACCAGAGGAGTTCACTGTTAAAAAATATGATATCATTATATCTAAAAAAAATGGTAACTATAATATAACCTCAACTCACTCTCTGCAAGATAAAGGATTAACCCAAACATTTTATAAGAATTTGTTTATTCTAAATCAAAAAGCTATGCCTTGTGCGGATAAGTGCACTGCACCAATAGTGTCATAGCAAGATATTTAAACTATCTAATAACAAATATTACTGTATATGGTATCTTTGTCTATTAATCCCAACGTTTCCTCTTTTGGCCCTTGCTCCATTCAATATATAAGCCAATCCAATTGTTTATTCCTCCTCATCCTCCTCTTGCGTGTCATCTGATGCATGAACTTTGGTTTCTTTTATTTCCTGGCTGGGCCATGTTTGATTTTAAATGTTGGTTTTTTTAGGTATGGTACTTCTCCTAAAAGGAGTAGAGCTTTAAATGACACTTTGTCAAATGCACGGAACCAAATATAAAAGATATGCCAAGCTGAGATCAAAGATATCACACTTATTCTATTCAGTCGCCTCCAAACAAAGACACTATAGTTTATTTCATCTTTGGGATATGTTCTTGATGTTGGAGCATTTCCAAATCTAAAATCATAGATCTTGCACATTGTCAAAGTCCTGGAAGCTGCAAATCCAAGAGCATCTTATCTAACATCTAGCTTTTACATGACAAATTTAGCTATCAATTTTTAAGGCATACTTTTCTGAAAAATAAATTGCCAAGATCAACACAATCATATCTCAACCAATGGGGCGAGTTATGCGGCAGCCAGGGTTGAAGGGCCCGGTTTTTGGGTTATGGAAGCCAATGTTAGTAATAAAATAGTCCACAAAAGCATCTTCTAGAATAACATTGTCTTGTCATCATGAAAAAAAAGAACAACAGTGTAGTACATAGATCACAAGGAGTGGACTGGACTTTACTTTCTTTTTTTTTCTCAGAAATTTTACTCTCTTGTATCACATGCAAGATATTTAATGTGTCGAATAATTTAAACTCAATATGAAAAAATAATTTTTTATTAACATCAAATTAGTTCTAATAAATATTTATCATTCTCAAATTAAAAAAAATTTAAAGTTGTACCTTTTAATCAAACTAGTCATCATCGACTATTTGTTTACTCACGTTTACTTTACGCCAATATTAGCACTAGCCAGTCTATGACTTCTAGTTACTTTGAAATAAGATTTTGTCTTATTTGTTGTCTGATTTTAGTTTAGCCGTTGCCGCGTAGAAATAGAATCTATCCCTTTCTATTCTAGAAATAGAATACAGCCTTATTACATAAAAAAAAAAAAGAAGAAGAATAGAGCCGTATTTGACTTCCCGGGTTTCAGATTGGAACAACTGCAGCACAAGAAAAAAATTGCGGTTGTCGGTTTGATTAATGTTTTTCACAGACTTTTGTTTTTTTTTACCCGAGGAAGCTATTTTTCGGGACGATTCATCATTTGGCCAAGCTGCCCAAATACAAGGCATAACCAGCCATAGAAACAAGACTTTTGGCAATTCAAGCTGTCCTACTCATCTCACTAGCTAACTACGTTAGTTGCAAAGGCATCATTGGAAAAAAAGAAGAAAGGCTGTTGAGAATTGACAATTCTAAAACATAATTCTACATGCCAGCTTGGAATTTCTGGAAGAATCCAAATCTCTCCTCCCCTCGGCCCTCCCTATGGAGACACATTTTTCAAAAGGTTAGGCTAGTACTTTATTAGATTGTATATAAAAAAATCATACAAGAGGAGCTCTCTAAACTCATTTGAAGGATTACAAACTATATTTCCAAGTGAACAGGGAGATTAATTGCCTTGGCAAACTAATCGGCAACAAAATTAGCTCTCCTAGGGACATTAGCTTACACATGGATAAACTCAAAAGATATGCTCTCCCACGACACACTCGAACATTTAAATAGAGAAGCAAAGTGGGTGCAGATTAAATTTCGACGTGAATTAGGGTTAGTAATTTAGGGTTGCAGGCACTGTTACTCCTCGGTAAGATATTCAATTTAGTGTAAATTTCGACGTGAATTAGGGTTAGTTCCTTCGATAGTTTAGTTGTGATAAACTTATAAGTGTATCAATTTACACTTCCAGATTTCCACTAATGTTTTTTTACCCAATACCGATTAGTTCGATATTTCAACAAAATCTAGGGTAGAAAAAGTGAACATGCACAACAAATAAAATTGTTATATCCAATCCAAAACTTTAAAATGTTGAATTGACAAATTTCACACACTTATAATAAACTTAGTTAACATGATTTGCAGCAAAACCACTATGAATTTATCACTTGATAAAATTTTTGTGTATATTACTAAATCCTACTTGTAGATAAATAATTATAAAAATTTCAATGACATTATTTTGTCAAAATTTGCGGATATATTGACGAGTAAGCATCAGCCACAACTTGTGGCAAAAAAGGTTGCTTTCCAGTTATCAGCCATAACTAGTCGTTATCTGACATCCATTTCTGCCTTAAAGCAATAGTTTAAACCAATAACAATTCTCGGAAACGAATAAAATATGGCCCCTCATTGGCTTTGGTTGATTTGTTCACGGGTTTTGACGCAAAAACTAAAGTCGTCCTTCACGTCGGCAAAGGGCAGAAAAAACCATGATAAAATTTTAAAAAAAGAGTAAGGCCTTTAGTCTCGTCTAAGCTAATAGCTTCGTATATAATTGGTATTAACTCTCTATAATTTTTTTGATACGTATTAACTCTCCCTTTATTATTATGGCAATTGGTACAACGTCATCAATACGTTGAATATCTTTAAGATATTTTTCAAATTTGAACTTAGCAGATAGAGAAAGTAATATGAAAGTTTGCTTATAGATACATTTTGATAATATCTGATTCTAGTACACCACAAAGTTGACCAAAAAATCTCTCATTATTTTCGATTGAGATATTCTATCTAATCATTTTCTATATTCCACGTTCAATTCCTCACCTCAAACTTATCATTAGTTGGGCATCAAGGCTATTCTAATATATCCTAACTGTTTTATATCGTGTCTTGATAAAATTGAAAAATATACAAGGGGATCGTTTACTTTTCGATCTATAAATTTAATTTTTGTGTGTGAACACGTTGATGAATATCAAAGTTGGAGGATGAGATCAGAAGGAAACAACAAAGGCAAAGGAAATATATGGTTTATGCGTATCGTTGACGAAGCAGATAGTCCTCCATTAAGACTTGCCATTTTTATGTCTGACCAATAAAGAATAGATGATGTCTTGAGCCTTTCAGAATAATAGATTAGGGAAAAATTCCAAAAAACCTGAAATTTTTTATGAGGTGGCTAACTCCCGTTTGAGTGTGATAACGTTATACTTCTATTATTTGATGCAATTTGCTGAGTTTGGGACCACTTACCCACCATATGCACTTCCAATTTTGAACAGCTTTGAAGCCCAAATAGTTTGGCAAAAATTAATTCGTCATTAAAAATATTTTCTTTAAAGTTTATTATTATTATTTGAAGGATACGCCCTTATAAGCAAAAAGGATATTTATTTAATTTTTTGTTTGGGATCAATTAGAAAGTTTTTTTCTTCTGTTTTTGGTTTAAAAATACCAAAATTTTGAAGATGAATACACAGATATTTCCGAAATTGGGTAACTAAAAAGGAAAAATTCACAAGTTTTAAGGTTTGATACAATGTTCAAAGAGGTTGAGTTGTTGATAAATTACTCCCTAAGTTTTAAAAAAATGAAACTAGAAATCCTTTTAACTAATGTTTTCTCAATCTAGTTAAATTAAAACATGAGATTACCAAAATACCCTACCTAACATGAAAACTTTTAAATCATAAATCCTCACTCTTGAGTAAAAAAGATCCAAGCCATAAAAAATTAAGCATCCAACCGTGTTTAAGAACCGTAACCAAAATAGTAGGCATACTCTCTCCAATTACTTCATTTCATCCCAGTTACTTCCATAATTTAATTAAAGAATAGTGAACATACCACTAAAATAAGATAAGAACTCTAACCTAAAAAAAATAAGACAAGATGTGGGGGATCCGGTAACTAAAATAGATCCAGAACTACCGCAAACACAACTCATCAACCAATTATCTCCAATGAGACTAAGCAATTTTTTTAAATGGAAATCCAATTCTAACATGCATTTTGTTTGCTCTTGTTTCAAATGTGAGATGGTCTCATTTACTCATTTGCGATTAGAATTTCGTCAAATGTTTGTCTCCTATTTAGTACCTTAGATAATTAGCTGATATTCTATATGTACTAATAACGTAATTACGTTTCGCAATTTAACTTTAAAAAAAAAAAGAGATCGTTCGATTAACGGGTAAAGAGGATAGCATTGAATTCCGAAGTGTGTTTAATATTTTAATTTTCCATTCGAATTTGTAATCCAACGATGAGATAGCATGGCGGCGGTGGACATGACGTGGAATAATAATCCTAAATATTATAAGTGACCGAGGAATATAATAATCTAGGGACTCCGAAAGTGGTAGCATGTCATACAAAAGTTAGTTAATGCTAAAGCACATAAAGTTGTTTAAGAAAGAGTAAACATGCCCATTAAAACAGATTATCTAAATGGTTATTTTCGATTCTGGATTAACTCGTTCGAGATTTAATGACGTTGCGCGTTTTTTCCTTTCAAAATTCCGGAGACTCCCTTTAGTTATAGCCTTTATTGTTTTAAGGAAAATCTGAGCTCTGTGGTATTTTTCTTGCTACTTTTTCTTTGTCCATTTGCGACTTAAAATATAAGTAGAAAAATATGGACCTAACCAACTTAGATTAGATGTTTCTCATTCTTTCTACCAAGAAAAAAAAGAGAAGAATTTGGACTTCCAAAATGAAGTAGAAAAACCAGAACCCAGTAAAAACTTCTTTTTGCATGTCACAGAAATAGTCAACAAATAAAATATGATGGTATAAAGTAGATTACTCTTCTTTGGATATTTTGGTTGGTATCAGCTGGTATCCAAAAACTCACTTATTCAAAAGATAAGCATGTAATCAGAGGCAGAGGGGCGTAGGACAATGTGATAGTAATTGACTCCACTTAATTTTTTATATATATAATTTTATTTAAAGTAGAAATCAATCTCATTAAAAAAATTAATCAATTTATAAATTAAAATTACATTTTAATTTTTTTAAAATCTCTTATTTTATCTTCATTCCCCAAATTTTTTTAATTCCGCACTTTCACGTGATAATAGATTGAAAGCAACGTCTACCAAGAATGTGAGAAAGATGAGAAAGATAAGGTAACCTAGGAGATAAAGCGTGCTTAAAGTGAAAATGAGTCACTAAGATGATTAGTTTCCAATCTCTATTGATGAATAATTAAGCACTTTTCCAGTTGAGATGGTAATTACGGAGAGGAATATAGTCATCCATGTGGAATTCGCGATCCGATAAGCTGATGCTATTTGTTTATTGTATAAGTAGCTAATTGTACCTTGTTATGCTTTATCCGACTAGAAGGTGTTCATTTGTTTATTCCTATTGTTATCTAACTTTACCAGATATTTTAAACGAATCTATGATACACGAGGGATAATATAGATTAAACATTTGAAGCAATCTTCTATGGCCCAGGAAATTATTAAAAAGGTCTTTAGCAATCAAATCAATCGTAAAGCGAACCAAAAAAGGTAAATTTTATGGGATTTCTCAGTTCTTGATGGATCCTGATCTATTGAGACCTCATTCAAGGCCATCCACTTAGATGATCTGGGTGGCACTAGTCGTATAATGAAGATTTTAAAAATATTAATTTAAGATATGCTTCACTGAACTAAATCAATTTCGATTTTGATCATAAAGGTATGAGTTCAAATTTATGAAGAAAAAAAAAAATCATTGTGAGAGGCAACAACCAAATTTACTCTAAATATTAAGATGATAGTGTTTAACTCTAAATATGTATATATTAAGAGTAAATATCTAGATGATAGTGTTTAACTCTAAATATGTATCTATTAAGAGTGAAAGTGGGAAGCCGAATTAATCACACATCACATACGGCATATAACGATATAAATTACAAAAATTAATTAAAGTAATACAAATAGTCATCATGCATACTGTCATTTTGCATATAGATGTTGAGAAGAATATCTAATTAGCCACATTTTAGTTACCCATGATTGTAACCGCACAAAAGAGAAGACTATAATTCTTTGTGAAAAGAAAAGAATTTGATTTTCGAGCATTTACTGATTACAGATACCCAGTCTCCCGTGAATATGTAGTATGTTAACTTTGATTTCTTCTATTTAGGTACAAATATTGGTTCAATTTTTTAGGTACAATATAGGATATCATTCATATGCATCTATACTCTACTACTGCAAACACGTAGCCTAGTTTTATTCTATATTTCTTTGTAATATTGAGTCTATATATAAAGATTCATGTAATGAGAAGAGGGAAAATATTTTGATGCAAAAATGTGAGCACTGCTCTCTTTTGTCCATTTTTATTGGTTGCCATCTAGTTAGAGAATTTAGAACAACAGAGTTGTAGTATTATAGAGTAATTTAACCTAAAAGTCAGAACTTGTGATGTAAAATATTTCCAAATAGATGGCACATAATACATATACTGACCCATCAAATACACTCCGTAATCACTTAATCACAAATTAACCACAGCCGTAAATGTCCACCATGTTATATCAATATTCAATAGCGATAATGTACAAACGACCACTCATCAATTTTACATTGGAATTTAGACCATATCCACCTGAGGCATGGCATTTGCAGCCAACAGTGTGACGTTGAAATAATTCAGATAACATATGGGATACTAGCGTCCATTGTGGGTAATATTATGAAAATGATGGGCAACAAGATCTTCAATAATGCTCTTACCCTTCTTCCCTAACCTCTAGTATAAGACAACATAATTAACTATCATTAATTTAAGAAATAAGAGAATCGGATATATTAGAATACTTTAAACTAAAATTTTGTGAATATGCAAGAATAATTATTTATAATATTCAACAATACTCAATTTTAAATTAGTATTGCAATACTCAATTATAAATTTTGTGCATATGCAAGAATAATTATTTATAATATTAAAAAAAACTCAATTTTAAATTAGTCATTATTTATAAACATTTATTAAAAAATGACTCTGGACAACCCCGTTAAGTAACTTTACAAGTTCTCCTCGTGGAAGGAGTGCTTACCGTGTGAAAGAAAGACAGAATATCTCAATATGTTTTATATTCCATCTGATACATGTACACTAGTTTCGGTAGAATTTTTGAGAAAAAAATTATTACAAAAATTAAATACAACTATTTTTTCAACAGTTCAAATTAAAAATATCTTTTTACTAAACTAGAATAGTACCTCTCATATATTTTACAAAGGGAAAAGAATTTTTAAGTACTCTGTGGTTTGCCAAAAAATCACTTTAGTACCCTGTGGTAAAGAACCTTTAATTCGAGTCATACCTCACCAATTTTCCATCACTTTGGTCCCAAATTACGATACTGCCCCTCCCTGAATCAGAACCTAACCAAACCAAATTTAACCGGACCGAACCTATATTCAATTTAACCCAGTGGGGCGTAGAAAATAAAATATGACTCGGATTGAGCTAAAATTTTACAAGAAGCATCCTAAAAATACACAAGACTTACAGAAAAAATTTCAGGAATTTTAGAGGCCTAGAAGTATTTTTTTTATTTTTCAAAATGCTAAAATTTCATAAAATCACATAAAATAGAAAATATATCCAATTAAGTTGAAACTTGTCCCAGGGATGCATTTTGGTTCCTAAATTGATTGGAAGTTCTTAAGATTTCCTGGGATAAGTTTCAACTTAATTGGATATATTTTCTATTTTATACGACTTTTATGAAGTTTAGCACTTCAAAAAATAAAAGAAATACTTTTGTGCCTCTAAAATTTCTAAAATTTATTTCATAAATCATGTGTATTTTTAGGATTCTTCTCAATGGGACAAGTTTCAACTTAATTGGATGTATTTTCTATTTTATATGATTTTACAAAGTTTCAGCGCTTTGAAAATAAGAAATTACTTCCGGGCCTCTAAAATTTCTGAAATTTTTTCAGTAAGTCCTGCGTATTTTTAGGATGCTTCTTGTAAAATTTCAGTTCAATCCGAGTCATATCTTATTTTCTACGCTCCATTGGGTTAAATTAAATATGGGTTCGGTCCGGTTGAATTGGGTTTGGTTAGGTTCTGATTCAGGGAGGGGCAATATCATAATTTTGGGACCAAAGTGATGGAAAATTGGTGAGGTATGACTCGAATTAAGGGTTCTTTACCACAGGGTACTAAAGTGATTTTTTTGCAAACCACAGGGTACTTAAAGATTCTTTTCTCTTTTACAAAAGAATAGTACCGTACTTCTGTAGTTCTACTCGTCCGAAATAAAATAAAAATTTTTTCTACTATAGGAAGGTATTTGTCATCCGGCCCTAGGTTACTTTTGGTGAATAATCTGACCCTGTGTCGGATTAACATGATCAACTCACGTCAAGTTCTAGCGCCCATTCGCGTCCAGGCGTGAAGGATCTTCTGGGGACCCCCAAATTAGGAGACCAAATCAAAGTGACCAAAAACGGGAGGGGAGGTGAACATGGTTTTATAAAATTCCACGCGGGTCCTTACAAAATCGAAGGACTATTCCGTACTCCAACTACCTATTCATTTTTCTAAGATCCACCAATTATTAATTCGTCGAACCATTTTGAAAATTATATTTGCATGATTATTTTGCACACCTTCACTGCCATTTCGTAATTGAGCCAAACTAGTGGTTTCAATTATTGCTGATATCAAATCATGATCAGTATTTCTAGATTGGGCCCTAAAACCGTCTAAAAATGAATGGTCAAATTAGTATGAATTTTGTTAAGAAGTCAGATTAATTAGATGTTCGTAGTAAAATTAATATTATGAATTTTTAAGGCCACATGATAATGATGTTAATTATATGTTCATCTCAATTTTTTCTACCCTTTCAACACATGCCATTATATTTTCTAAATCACCCTACACATATGTTTGATATCGGCGGTACTTGATAATTTTCAGAAATTTGATAATAAATATTTAATATTGTTGTGTTTTCAAATTTCTGAATTAGGATTTAGTGTTTATGATGAATAATCATTTAGTTTTTCTAGTTCTTATTCATTATTAAAATGATGGGCGTTTGGGAAAGAAATAAACAAATATCGGGGAGGGGAGGGGTAGTTTGGGAAAATATTGTACGGAATCAAAATGAAGTCAACATGACAAAAAATGCCATCTGTAATCAATAATCAACGTAGGGTAACCAAAAACAAGTGAACAACAATGGGTAAAAGTACAATATGAGCTAATAAACAGCAATCACCGACACATAAATGTTAAATAAACTGCAATAACAAAGGTTTAATAATCTTTGGTTCTTGATGAGAAAACAATTAATGAAATTAACTTTTATTTATAGAATTTAAAAATGATTCATAGTTACATAAAATTTATAAAATTTATGAATCACATCAACTGAATTATTAGATACAAACAATTGTACAACATTATTAACATTTTTTTCAAAAAAAAATAAAATAAAATATGACAAAATGAAGTTGACCAATTACGTCTCGACTAGTGAGGTACCAACATGGCACGAGTATAAGCCGGACGCAGACAGTTGCTCCTGGTGGTCTAAGGTGAACCTGGCCAATAAGACAAGCCAAAGGTTGGAGGAGAGGACGAATTAAATCAAGCCATGTACAATCCATTTTATGGGGAGAGAGAGAATTTATTGTTGGCTGAGTAATGTCGTCGATGTTTATCCATCATCCTTATAAATTGTTCTCTCTCCAGGTCCACTACCCATCCCAGTGGCAACCCCTTCTCCTTACAATTGTTATATAAACCCATGTTTGTCTCGATCCGTTTTTTTTTATCAGAACCGACGGCGATAAGGCTACAGTTTTTGTAGAAATTTTTTTAACTCCCTAATTGTTATTGAAAATATACAAGTCTGGATGAGGTCAAGATGGGATTAGGCACCTGTCAAATAAAAATAAATTGAAACTGATCAACATATTTAACACACTTAATCTCTGCAGATGGTTGTATCTAAATTTGGTAAATATATAGGAAGATTCATCTCCAATCTAAGTTTAAAAGTTAGAGCAAAATGAATTTGACGATGAAGCACATAAGACGTGAAAATAAAATAATTATAACATGAAATGTATAGGTAAGAGGGGAGTATTTATCCAAGGGGGTTTAATCTTTTCTGGAATGATAAGAAGCGGTTATCGAAAAATGAATTATTTAATTATTTATCTCAGATTCGCAAGAAAATGCAAAAAATAAATATTTGTCAACCTGTAAGAAAACGTTTAAAAATATGAGTTTCGTAAGAAAACACACATTCATGCATTTTTTGCAAAAGCTGGTACTATAAAATAATTGTATTTTGGCTCGATTGTACGTTTTTTTAGCACTTTAACCTTACAATACCAACCACCCTTATAAAACCAATCATCATATGCATTATTCTCATCTTTTAAAAAAAATATTTTTTTAGGCATTTTCTTACAAATTTATTACGCTTGTTTTTTTGCATTTTATTACGAACTCCGGACATGCAATTTTTTTCCCAAAAACCTA
>SOPF01028349.1:0-50199 GCA_012979155.1 Hypericum perforatum | reverse complement strand
GGGGTATCACAATCAGGTTATTAGAAGGTGTTTTGTTGAAGTTCATTATGGTTTTCAAGTTAAGTGTTGTAGACTAATTGTGTTTTTTTGTTGTTGTTTGGAATTGGTTTGGTAGCAGCAGCCATCGTTGGCCACATTGAATTCAAGAAGATACACCAACAAGATTAGCCTTTTCCTGTATGTTATACACATGGTTGGTGCAATAGGGTTAGTTGGATTTCTTGTGTTCAAAGGGATCCAAGGACTAGTAGTCGGATCACACAGCGTCAAGTCGAAAGAGATGAGAATTATCAAGTATTTCCTGCCCCAAGTCGAAGCAGCGTCCTTGTTAAGCATCGTGCTTGCATTCGCGTGGCAGAAGGCGTTTCGAGTGTGGCCAGTCTTCATGGTTCATTTCATATTGTGGGGCTCGTTCTTGACATCGTTAGCTGCAGGCATTCTCTTGATTTGCTTCCAGAGGCCTGCAACTGATGGTCTTGGAGTCTGCCTTATGGCCTTTTCAATTGGCAGTGGATTGTATGGTTGTTGGGTTAATCCAAGAATCGGGTTCTGCAACAAGATCTTGATCCAATCGCTTGATCCGGTCTCAAAGTTCCGCGACTTGAACCATCCGACTTATTGCATGCTTTTGATGGGGTTCTTATGGATGTCTCTCTGGATATTTGCTGTTATTGGAGCATTGAATTTCTACTTCCCGCCTTTGGTCATCATTGCACTGGTCTTGAGCTTGGCTTGGACTACTGAAGTTATGAGGAACGTTGTTAACCAGACAGTCAGCAGAGTGATTGCTCTGTATTATCTCAGGGGAATGCAATCTAGCACCAAGTTCAGTTTCCAAAGAGCACTATCTCGGAACCTCGGGAGTGCTTGCTTAGGATCATTGTTCGTGCCTGCGATCGAAGCGCTGAGGATCGTCGCCAGAGCGTTGAATTTGCTCGAGGGAGAGGACGAGTTCATGTTCTCTTGTGCTCATTGTTGTCTTCATGTGATGGAAACAATCTTCAGATTCGGCAACGGATGGGCCTTTGTACAGGTAAACATCAGCATTTCTCTGCATTTCTACCTTTGCTTGCATCTGCAGCAACTCAATAACTTTTGCACAACATTTTGATGGGTCCAAATGCGACTCCTCAACTAAGTATAATGTCTCGAGTTAGAGAATTTTGTGCCTAGAAGTCTCAAACTTGTTGCAAGTTCTTATCATGAATAGTTGTCTCACCTGTAGTCAATGATTTCATGATACTTTCGGTTTTTTGATTGATTCGAACAATTCTGTTTGACCGTACAGATAGCTGCATATGGGAAGGGGTTCGTGAATGCGTCGCAGGATACATGGCAGCTCTTCGAGAGGCAAAAGATGGTGTCGATCGTTGACGCGGACATAACGAGTTCAATCTGCTTCCTGACGGGTGTGTGCAGTGGCTCGATCTGCCTCATAATGGTGGCTGCTTGGACTCGCAAAGTTCACCCTCCCTACATTGCCACTGTCTCCCTCCTGGCCTTCTTCGTTGGATACCTCATGGTTGGTACACCTCAGACTCCTTTTTGTCCACTAATACTTTTTTGTGTTCTATTTTATTACGTTTTTTGTTGCTGGAATTCTATTTTATTACTTTTTATCTCGCTTTCTACCAGACTCTACATTATATGGCCAACTTGCTTCTATTTTTGCACTTCTTTTTCGTGCCTACGTAGGAGGAAAATGACACTTTACTCCAGGCTACTTTTCAAAATTTCATCTTTTTTCCACAAGTGTTTTAAATCAATTTCTTTTGCCAAAATTTTGTTACATATATGGTTTCCAATGACAAATAAAGAAACAAAGTTGCTTCTGGCTTTTTTCTATTTGTGGGTCAAAATCTATTAAAAAATATCCGAAAAAGATTCACGTTTCGTCTGATAATGTTTCAAGACTTTTTTTTTATTTATCAAAATATCTTGAATTTTTTCTTTTTTGGGTCAAAATAAATCACAACTTATCGAGGTAACATGTTGGAAGAAAAGCTAATTCTCGAGAGTATTTCTGTAAATAAATTCAGATACTTGTAGTTACCCTACCATTTTATGCATCCTTCATCAAAATTATCTGGTGTGACAAACTAATGCACCTCATATTTTCATTCAACAGACAAGGATCTCCATGGCATTGCCTCACGCCTGCGTGAGTTGTTACTATGTCTGCTACGCCGAGAATCCAGACAACAGGTTGTTCGACAAAACCATCAAGGATCGCCAGCACATGATAGACATCGGCCGGGACGTCGTCGCTCCGACGCCTCGGGTTCCCCGCCGGTTCGCCACGTAGGTCAATGGTAAATATTCTGCTAACAATTTCTAAGGTAAAATGGTACATTGGTATTGAATGTGATTATTTACCCATGGGGCCAATCCACAACGGTACAAGTTACAATGGCTCGGAACGATGTACCAAAAAATGTGCCATTTGTATGGTCACTTTCAATGGGGTCCCAAGATTGGAGCCAAATTGTACGATAGATGAATGCATAATTGGGATTTTTTGGGGGAGGTGTAGTGGTGGACCATCAAGAGTTGTTTAATCATTAGAGCTACAATGACAAAAGTGGCTTTTGAATTTTCCCAACGGGTCAATTTTGTACCATAGTTTTTTGAATGTGCCTGCCTCTCAAGTATATTCTTCCTCTTAGAACAGGCTCCTCCATTATTTTATCATGTTAAGCTATTATGTTTATAAGCCACAGACCTAGTTGCCTTTTGAACATGATTGATATACTTTTTCTTTGCCATTTAAATGGCATTTTATAGGACATGGCATCGCTGTAGATCACCAGATGTCCATTATTATTGATTTGACTATTTTCCTTTTGCATATCAAGACTTAGTTTGGATGGCAAGAGATACTTTATTACGTGTCAATAGAATAGAGTTTGATTGAATGTATATGATAATCAAATAATATATCCATTCATTAATTCAGATTTGATCTATTATTAAAATGTCACTAGAGTTTGATTCACCAATAAAAAAAAATATAGTTTGATTGATATGTGAACAGATTCATATCACATGTCAATAGATCCTGCATATTTATTGAAAGAAAAATCAAATTATTCTTTCATATTTTTCACTCTGATGGGTATAAGCTTTTTCGTATTATTTACATATGTTCTCAGTTCTTCTCTTATACGAGTTCTTTTGTACTTTCCATATAATCAATAAATCGATTAACAAATTTAAATTTACACAAATCTAATTAATCAATCTGACCCAACATATATAACTTGACCATGAAATTAGTTACAAAAAAGATGACGACATTGGAAATATTATTTAAGGGAACAAGTTAGATATGTATGAATCTGATAAACTATATGGAATCATTACAATCCGTAATTGATGCTCAAAAGTAAGTTATATCCGCAAAAACAATCGGGAATGGGAACCAGCTTTGAAACTGAGGTCTTGTCTGGTTTTCTTATTTGGGTCAAGCCGGAGTTGACCGCCCGGTTGGCTTCTGCCGGTCTGACCAGTTTGGTGCTTAATTTTCGATCCAAATGGAAAGAAGCGTTGATGCTTTGTGGATTGCACAACAGAAATTTAGGACGATGACACTAACCCTTAGACTAGAGGCTAACCACAATTACACATAAAGCTTGTTAGTCAGTCGAATGAAAATTAGTATCAAACCAGAGTTAACTACAGAATAAGCTACGAATCTGAAACAGCAGATCATAGAGGTACAAGCACCCATTTGCGCAGCCTAGCTCACTTTCCCATTTCCAAAAAAAAAAAAATAATAATTCAGAGGAAGGCAACGAATAGATGTACAAGTTTCAATACAAGCTGTAGGCTGGTCTACCACAACAGAACTATAATTTCAGTCAAACTTCCACGTTCTTATATACTTCCCGTTGTGTGTTGTGACTACTTTCTTCATTCCGACCGCCAGGCATGTTATCGGAGGCCGAGCACTTTTAGGAACTCGATCGAGATCCGCGTCCTCCGTGATCCTTCTCGCCTTCCGTCTCTCTATCGTTCCGTGCGACGATGAAGAGGCGTGCGATAGAATTTCATGTTCCATCACGTAGCTTGCAAGTACAGCCCCGCTGCTCTGATCTAGAATGCGTAGCACTCCGTCGATTCCACCGACTACGAGTAAAGATGTGTCATTTCTCTGGTGCTGTACAGAATATAAAACGTTCGGACTCACACGTGTCTCCCACAATTGTTTCATCATCCTACAGGATTAGCAAAACAACATCAGTATTTCAGCCAATTGTAACATTCTGATTCATGTCTTCAGCATTCCGTTATATGTCGATTAGTAAACTACTCCAGAACTGCTTCACGTAAGTTTTTCTTATAGCGCATTTTTTCTTAGAAAATATTGTCTATCAATCTCTACTATTTGATACCACCACAAGAACTAAGTACCTGAGATCCCAACAAAATGCAGATCCAGCAGTCGTTCCGGCGAAAAGTTGATGTGAAAGAGGGTTAAAGCAGAACGTCTTGATGCCTGTCGCAAATTAGTGCAATCAACAATGTGATGTGGAAGAAAGGGAGAGGGGTCTTGTTGACCGGCAAGAGTAGATATTATTACTTCTTCATTGAATTACCTGGTGAAATGTTGTGTTTCATGGTTGTTACTTGTTGATCCGATGAAAGACGGCACAAACTTATCCTCCCTGATGCGGAGCCACTAATTATAGTTTGATCATCACTCAAAGACAAGCAAGTTGTGGGTTCAGCATGCATTCTGCAATCAAGGTTCAAAGTGCATAAGCAGATAGCAGTGATGACTTCCATTAAAGATGTATAACAGAAAGAACTTACAATCCATTCTAAATTGCACATATGTCTAACATTAGGACAATATATAATCTAGGATATGCTTTTTGAAAATGCAATTAAATTCCTGAGTTTATCTAGTTCAAGCACATGGAATCTGCAATACATTAAAAAAAGGTTATCCAAGCGCCAGACAATTTGTTCATTGGCCAAGAGGTTGCTTATTCATGGAAACTTTTTTAACGAGTGACGAGTTTAATTTCCCAAGTTTCGATCACCTATATAGTAGACATGAGATACCACCATATACAGTAGATATGAGACATTATAATTGACCTTCAAAAGTTTGAACTGATTATTGCAGCTTTTAAATAACAAGAAATGGCGGAGAAATGTCAGAGAAAGAGACATTAGTGACTGATTCTGAATACCTAATAATTCGAGTACAAGTTCTACTGTACATGTCAAATACACGAGCTGTCCCATCCTCACATCCTATCACTGCCTCCGGATCAGTGTAACTGCAAAAAGCGAATGAAATTCCTTTATCTGAAAACAAAAAAGAAATCAGCAGAACTACAACAATGCCTTCTGGCTCAGCCTCTCTTTTCCATTACCGCATGCATAGGCCCTTGGCAAATGTGCCTTCTCGCGAAGGAAATATACTTTTCTTCCCGTTGCGCCTCCATACGCACAATTGAGTACCAAGCAAACCAACAATCTGCAGATTGACTTGTTAAGAACTCCAGAAACATTTCAAATGCGCTGTGATATCAGATGAATTCAAACTCCCATGAAAATTGTGGCTTTCCAAAGTGTGAACCAAACTCAATGCAGTAATTCAACTTCACAGCAAACAGGATCTCACATTGTGAATCCCAGTAAGTTTCAATGAAGAAAAATAACAAGAGAACAGTAGCAAGGACATGTGGATGCAACAAGACATATTAGTAAAGTACCTTACTCTCATCAAAATCAAAATCAACAAGCGGGTTAGTGGAGGAAATAGAATATTCTTCCAAACATTTGTAGTTTTGTACTGACCATAGACGCATAACCTGCAATAGTGAAGCGCAAAAGATGGACCACACAGATTAGATGGACAATCACATTATTAAGTTTAAGAAAAGTACAATCAGAAAAGGAAAAAAGGTTAAGAACGGTAGGCCAAAGAATTTCAAACCCATCAATAGTAAACGCAGGAGTAAACATCATTTCACTATGCCGACAGGATGCGAAGAAAAATCTAAAGGTTCACCCGTTAAGAAGGAAGCACTAAACTGTACCTTATCGCCGACACCAGTGAGAAACAACCCCATCCTCATGCGGCACTGAGCAATCCTACCAGTACCACAGAATGTTTAGAAAATTATAGAGACAAAAAACAGAACACATACACAATGCTACAACCCTGCATTGTAAATCAAAGGAATTATGCATAATTCAACAATCTCAAACATGTTTTCACTTGAAAGGCTAAACCTTATTAAATCCCGTGTAGGAAACGAATTGCTACTACTCGCATCTAAGAAAGTCTACTAAAAGATTCGGGTTGGAATTGCATTCCAGACTAGTCTGGTGTTACAAGCAGTCTAGTTCAACCCAACTGAGAAAACCCGGTTATCTGGCATTCAACCAACTAATATCCAATTGCAGCGTCGTTCTATAATCGAACAGCAAGCAATCTAACTATAGGAATTTCCATATGCTACACTGCTGTTCGTGCTTTCAAATGGGAATCATGCGAGCACAACAAGCCATGAGTCTTGTTAGAGCAACTGCCTCTAATACCATAAACGAATTTCCACATCCAACCCAAAACCTCAAGGCTGGTGAGATTGGTGAATCTTCCACATTAATAAATATGTCAAACACACTTGTCATTTCTAATGTGGGACTCTTTCCAACACTAACCACCCCAATGTTATGCATAATTCAACAATCTCAAACATGTTTCGACTTGAAGGGCTAAACCTCTATTCAATCCTGGGTAGGAAACAAACTGCTGCTGCTCAAATATAGAACGGTCTACTCGCCCAACAATAGCAAACCGGCTCTCCAGCTCGGAACCACCTACTATCCAACTGCAGCCCCGTTTTATAATCGAACAACAAGAAACCAAACCACCCAAAAAAAGAGAGATACAGAGAGAGAATGAACTCACCCAACAGAGTGGCCTTTCCACTGGTCAACAACAACAGACCCACAAATCAACGACCGCCGATGATGCTTCATAGCCAACTTCTCCAAAAGGGAACCAAGAGACTCCCCCTCTCTTAACCCTCCTCTTCCCCCACGTTTCTCCAAGTACATCGCTTCCAGAAGCTTCGACCTTCCAATCACCGCGTTCCTCCCGACCCAAAAAAGCACGGACCCAGGTCAGCAAACGGGTAAAAGATTCAACCTTTAAATAAGAATCCAAAAACATTACAATCTCCATATCCAACCCAAAACATTAAGGCAATGAGTGAGTCAATTTTGGACACTTATAAACTTGCTCCTGGTTGCGAGAAATGGGTCGTGCGAGCACAATAATAGAATCTCTCCATAAAGAAAGATGGTGGTGGGGCCTACCAGGACTTGCAGACGGAGGAGGAGCGGACGAGGTCGAAGAGTCCGAGGAAGGAGAAGACCATGCACATGATGTCGTTGCCCAGGGACTGGACAGTGGTTGTCCTTTTGGATACTTTGTTCGTCTTCCGAGGCGGCGACCGGTCGTCTTGGGGTGGCCGAGGCGGAACCATCCTTGTTCCGTGGATGAGCAACCGACCCAGGAAGAAATGCTATTATAATTCGTTTGGTGGAGATTAAATACTCTAAAATATAATTAAGAAGAATTTTGAAAAAAATATATGAGACAATTGCTCTTATAATATTTTGATATTGTTCTTTACTTTTTCGGAGAAAAAATATTTTAATCGTATTTGAGAGCATTTATGTCAAACAAGTTTATTTAAGTAGTGTTTCAATTAGAAAAAAAATCTCTTTCACATCCAATATTTTGAAACCTCAATATGATGGAGTGTCAAAACTAGTAATTAAAGTAAACTTTAACCATTTAGTTATGGTACTTCATTTCATAGAACGTTTGGCATCGGTAATGTGTGATTTGATGTCGCACAATTTTCTGAGTGCATTTTATTTTTGACATAAACATATTTAATTATTATTAAAAATATAATGTAACTTCTTTAAATTCAAATTATTTGAATGAGAAAAATATATCATTTAAACAATAAAATCAAGTAAAAGGAGTTTGTGATTTTAGGTTTGAAATGATTAAAATTAATTTTTTTCCATTGAATACAAAAAATCATGAATCTTTTAATTGATCCAAGCGGCAAATATAAATTTTTATTTACACAATTAATGCGTTAAGAATAAAGTCATTCATCAAATCACGATTAACGATGAATCCTATACTTATTAATTCTTTACCAACGTTTGGGGGAGTTTTAATTTTGACTTATTGTATGCTCATTCGAGTCGTACAAAAAATGGATAAAAAGCGTTATAACCTTTGCAAAAGTCGAGCACCTAATTAAAATTTTCTTAAAAGTTTTTAGGATACCTTGCAAATGATATGAATCTTCTTACTAAAAAGACTAGATCTAAGAAAGTAGATTGTATGTTTAACGGTTATGTTCGAGATATTACCATAGTTTTAAAAAACGCGGTCCGACCGATGGTCCGACCAGTCGAACCGCGTTTCGCAATCCTCACCGTTCCGTTTTTATTAGTTAGTACGTCTACCTGATGAAACGCTTCAAATATGGTTGAACCGGTCGGTTGAACCACTATTTTGACACGGAAAATACCGGTTAGTACGGTTTTTAACCTTTGAATGGCAAAATTGAAATTTCTAATCCGAATAATACCAAATTGGAACCATTCTTCCCCAATCGTGAACCCTACCTGCTGTGAGCTTCCTCCACATTCAAAAATCAAAATGCCGACAACCCCAACCCCTACCTCGATGACCCCAACAACCTCGACAACCCCGACGACCCCGACGACTACTTCTATCCGGACGGGAAGAGCACCGAAGACAACACCTCGTACGTGTCCCTCTTCATCGCCCTCGCCAGCGACAGTACCAACGTTCGAGCACCCCGACCCCGACGACCCCGATAACTCCAACACCTCGGTCTACTTCTATACGAACAGGAAGAGCACCGAAGACAACGCCTCGTACGTGTCCCTCTTCATCGCCCTCACCAGCGACAGCGCCGATGTCCGAGCACTCTTTGAGCTCACCCTCTGAGACCATTCCGGCAAGGACCGCCATAAGGTCCACACCCATTTCGGCCACCCCCTCGATGGCGGCCCTTATTCCTTCCTTTCGATTTTAGGGTTTTTGGGGTGGGTGTTTGGTTGGTATGTTGCTAAATTGGGTTGGTTGATTGGTCTTTGCGGGTTCGTGGAATTATGGGTAGCTGCTGTTTTTCGGGGAAGTGTTGTGTAGTTGGTTGAATTCATGGAGTACGACGGATTGAGCACGGGATAGGGATAAGTGGTGGGAATTGGGGAGGACTGGTGGGAATTATGTGTGTTAAAATTATATAAAAAATCTGGTCCGATCGACCAGATAGCCGGTTGGATCGGTCGACCCAGGGTCGGACCCAAATCCGGGTCGACCTCTGGGTCGTTTTTAAGAACTATGGATATTACTGTCGACCAATTTTTAATGCGCCGTAAACGAAATAATTGAAACGAAAATCTTTCGTTGGAAAACTCAAGCAGAGTTAATAATGAAATTGAGAGTAATATAGGAAGCACACATGAAGACTAAGTATAAATCAAAGGCACACGACTTAGAAACTCTCTTATCCTTGATGGGTGAAACATATAGATGAGTACTAAATTTTATTTGACTTCTGCATTGACGACGATAGTAGTATATAGTTTGATCAAACAATGATTCTGAGTATATAAGACTCAATATTTTCAAAATTGTGTTATCATTGATAGCTCAATCGATCAGACTATTACACGGGTCAACTTTTTACTACAACTCGAATAACAATTTGGCAACTTAAAGCCCGGTTAAATTGTTCGTTCAAACATTTTAGGTGACCCAATTTGTCTCATGAAAATTTATTTTATTTGATTTCATTTATGACCAACACCTTATTTCAACACTCGAGGTTGGATCAAAATAATTTTTTTTAACAATCTCGATAATATGTAAACTAAGTAAAATAAATTATACTAATATAACAAATAAGAACACACTTACATCATCTTCATGTAATTCTAAATATAATTTTAGAATATAGTTTTTCGTTTCCAAATATTATTCAAAATCGGAGGAAGATCATTTACATAATATTTTCATGATCATACTTTACTAAAATATCCAACAAAATATTGGGCTTAAATTCAGAAAAGCACGTCGTTATTTTTATATAAAATATCAATCCGGATAAATAGATTCCACTCCGTGATACTCCCAGTAGTCAAGCATTCCAAAATCGTCGATCTCTTTGTTTATCACCGCGTTCCCGATCTATGTACTCAATGACACCACCAAGTAATATAGATAAATAAAATGTAGGATAGGCACACAACAGAACGATTCTTCCGTCAAAGGTATTTATTTTTTCTTCTATGACATAAATAATCTCAAAGAAGTAATCTTACAAGATACAAAATTTATATGTATATATCTATCTATTAGTTTTCCTCCATAAGGGATGACAGCCCAAATGCACGTAATTGTAATTCGTACCAAAATGATTTGTATAAATCTTTTAACCTTAAATATGTATAACCTTCTCCTCAACCAATGTGAGATTGAATAAAAATTAAATGAGTACATGACTAAATGAAAAATTGCAATATATTTATGTAAACATATACAACAATTGAAACTAGATAGAAGAAGACTAGCGACCTACTTGTTCACGTCTACTTTGTAATTTAAAACTATTTGACCAAGTGAGAAAGAAGCTACTTACTAGTATTCCGTATTATTGTGAAGAAGAATGGTATGTGCAAGTTGGGGCACGTAATGCCCGAGCAGCTCTCGCCAGCGAAATAGAACTTCCGGCCATCTCTACAGCCAGTTTAATAAGAAGGCGAAATTATCCAGAGCTGTGTTTCTATCCCAACTATTCAAGTAGTCCGACAACGTATTCGAGTACGAAAATTTCACACCTGCTGGTGAGACTAGGAATAGCAGTATAGCACATTTGCAGCCGTAAAACAAAGGAGCAACTACCTTTAGATATACATTAATTTAAATCAAATTTATTCTTTAAGATATTTTATAGAATTCATGGTGCATTTATATGCACAATAGTTTTTATATTAAATTTATAGTTTTTGACTTAAAAAAATAAATTATGTTTTTTTTGGTAATTCCATCTAGCATATGTAAATGTATCCCAATAACATTTTTGGATATATTTCCGTCTAATTTTATTCCAAATCCAATGCAACCAAATCTCTTTCGGCCATTTTTCTAAATTTTTTATAAATAGATTTTTAACAATTAATTTTATAATTCAACAAGGGAAAAGGTTTGCCGTAGTTCCATGAGTATTTGTTGTTAGTAAAGTGTTTTCCCGTCGCTGTAGACCCGGAATGGTCGAATCTCTTCCATGGCTCCATCGCCTAAGGAAGAGCACCCGGGACCTGTAAAAGTTCAAAAATAACTAACAAGCACCTGAATAGAGGAAGGAACATTGGCGAGCCACCATATAAATACTGTTATTAAAAAAGTTAAATAATATATTTACTTTTAAAATCTAGATCTACTAGTCTAACAAAATTAACAAGATAATCTAATCAGGTGACTTAAATGGTCGAGTTGAGGTGACTCGATCCAGTCATGTTGATTCGTCAAAAATTCGATTCGATTTTATTATGAGATAAATTGAATACGGTTTAAGATTTTTATAATTCAAGAAACCGAGAATTTAATTTGAATTTGATTCAAATTGAATTCGTATTGAATTCGCGTGTGTGCATATATATATTAAAAAATTCAAAAAATAGAGGGGAGAGAGAAATAAAAAAATGGGAGAGCAAGGAGCCCGAGGAGAATTAAAAAAATGGGGGAGGGCGGGAGTAGAATTAAAAACAAAGAGAATTAAAAAAATTTGGGGGAGGGGATTTTGTTGATTGCCGTGGAAAATTGTTGGGGAGGAAAATAACTTCATTATTTTTTATCATTTTAATACACAAGTTACAGTTTTAAATAAGAAATTCATTATTTTTTTATCGTTTTAATACACAAGTTACCGTTTTAATAATTTAAAAATATTTCAAACCTTAGAAATATCATCTTTTGTTCTTTAAAATTTACACATTCCAATTTCAATTTTCTACTTATCTAATTAAATTTTTGAAATATATAAAATATATCTCAATTTACTAATTAGATATAGTAGTCATATTTATCATATAATTTTAGCTATATAAAATCCAAAATCCTAAAACCTTAAATTCTAAAATCTCAAACCTCAAATCATAGACCCTAAAATCCCAAACATTAAACTTTAAAATCTCAAACATAAAAGGGGAAATTAGGCAAAAACTTTGGAGATTCAATTAGTTTCGTCCATACTGTCTGGTTTAACCCTTTTACCCTTTTGCCCAACATTTACTAGGAAAACCCAAATATTTGTATAATCTCATTATGAGACACCCACACACACACCGTAAACTGTAATTTCCCTACCCCCAATTTTCAATTTTCCCAAACCTTTTCCTATGACAAACACGCCTAGTGCAACAATGATAATGGCCAAAATGTTGTTCACCGACTGACCCGTATGGGAAGGGGGATTGCCCCACGGTCACCTACGGAAGGTAGGTGTATTATTAATAGGCATTTCAATCTCCTGGAGGAGGAAAGCAAGACTTGCAAAACATATAAAGATGTGACACTAATTCATTGAGAAACTTAAAGATTTTTTAAACAAATTCTGTTAGGAAAATAATTTTATTTTCAATTCTTAATGATAATGGAGAAGAATCACTTTCCTATTTTCTTGTTTGGAACCAGAACTTAAACATAGGATTTGATTTGAGCTTTTTACATCTATTCCTTTGCAACTTGTAACAGTTAGTTCTGAATTAAGTTAATTTAACAAACAATAATCAAAATAAAACAGAGATCAAAGTGCTACACTTTATCTTTCTCCTAATCAAGGTACATAGAATCAAAGTAGTACACCTAAATTTACTACTAGGATTATGCCCTAAGTTTAGCAACAAGCATAGCCTTGAATCTTAGTTGCAAGCTCCTCACCTCCAGATCCATTTTCCTATTCTATTATAATCTGAACCTACCTAAACTTTAACAAAAATAACAACAAAAAGAGAATTAATGCAAATGAATTATACCAAAGTTCTTGTTGCCATTAGCAGCAAGGTCTTCTTTGACTTCCACAACCGTAGCCTCGATAACCTCAGCTCCAACTGAAAAACTTTTTAGGGGGATATTTAAGGTGATGTGCTGTAGTTTTTAGAGCTCGTAAACACTTTGCACATTTCTTCATTCTTAACAAACATTCCAATCACTTTTATTACACAAACAAGTGATGTTACAACTAAGAAAGTTAAATCAACAATCTGCAACTGAACATTAAGTATAAAAAAAGAATCGCATTATAACATTGTTGAATAATTGTTGGAAAATATTTGATACATTTCAAAAATATCATCTAGCTCAAAGTTGGATGAGTTAGCCAAATATATTCCAATATAAACTCAAAAACATGTACAACATTTATATTTAACATTTATGTACAACATTATTTTTTTTTGTTTCCTTTATTTTCTTTTTCTTTGTTTTGGTGCTTTAGATTTTTTTTTCTCAAACACAAAAGCACAAGACAATAATAATTAATGATTTGTCCAATACTAACACATAGTCTTAATTAAAAAGCTCCAAACATAAATACAAGACAATAATAATAAGTAATTTGTCCAACACTAATAGTCTTAATTAAAAAGCTCCAAAATTATTAACAAGACAAGTGGCCAAATACGCTTTCACTTGGGACGCACCCATATGCCATTGCGAAGCAAGGGGATTCCAGGGTTAGTGTAAGCGACATCAGTGATCTGTCCAAAAACAGGAGCACTGACGGAAGAAGGCACCTCAACTGTCACGCGCGGGGCATCCAAAATACTGTCATTGTGCATTAAATTGAACACGAGCATCATTTCACCGTAAGTCGTTACCTTGAAAGTTGTGATTTCTGACAAGCAACCACAGAGTCGGCTTCTAAGTTCAGAGAGGAAGCTCCAGTCTTCTCCGTCTTCCAGCTTGTCCGCCAAGGAACGAAGTATCACTTCAATTCGGCTTTCTTGGTTATTCTTATTAACTTGTGTTTTTTCACTATCTCATCTGTACTAAATTGGGAAGAACAAACTCACTTAAAATTTGTCAACAAAATCTAAAACCTAAAAAATCACATAAAAACTAAACTATATGATTTATAGCTCAAAATATGTGAAATCACTGAAGATGAGATGAAGTATGTCTCCATCCCATATCTAAATTATATGGTCATAAATGTCTAAGATTAATGTTATATTTTCTATAGTCTATGAATTTTAGTAAATTATTGATGAATTTTAATTTTCTATTACATTCTCGATGCTTGTAAGTTGTAACAAAATAAAATGATTGGAGTTTTAAGAATTTATTAGTAAGCGAGGTGACATAAAACAAAAGATGTAAATTTTAATTGTAGTACAATTATCTTATTATTTATGTCAAACAATTATGTCCCCTATTAAACTTGTATTTTTTAATTTAACAAAAATTTGTTGGACACCTGTCGTAACACACTATGTAGAAACATTTTACAACTATAATTTGGTGAAAGATATGAAGCTTGTTAAACAAACATCTGCTATCGAACTAACTGACAATGTTATGTTTTATTCTAACAATGATACAAATCAATTTTGTTGTTAGTATTTTGTTGGATTCTCGTAAATACTTGGGTAAAATAAATTTGGTATCTTGACATGTTATTTGTTTCCTGAAAGAAGATGGAGAATATTCTGACAGGGAGTTTGTCCAACTTGAGAGCAAAGGTAGATTTAACCTTTTCTACTTTTTAAATTGTTTCTAATGTGATGATATTTTTGTTTTGGTTATTTTACTACTATTTTTTCCTAATAATTATAGTTTTTTGTTAACATATAGATATATATATATATATATATTGTTATTAAATTTAAGACTAACATGTGCCTATATACTTTCAAGCATTTTCATTTCTTTGTTTCCTTGAAAAAAAGACACTTAAACCTAGTATATTTATAGTGCTGAGCTTATTCATTCATTGTAACTATTTAGCATCATATGCATTCATTTATTTTTTTTACTGCCACCTTAGGATCACGTGGAAGAGAAGAAGAAGGCGGAAAGAAAGTTCGTTATCTTTCGTCGGTGACAGATGCATCAATGCCCTAGATGGTGCAAGAAATAGGATGGCAGACGATGAGGAGTTTGACAAATAGGTAGAGGAGAAATTGGTGGATAAGGTGTGAGATCGGAAGGAAATAAAATGTAATTTTGTCATATTTATAATGTGTTTTTGGTTTACAAAGTCTCGTATATAATTTATTAAATTAAATAATTCTCATTGAATGGATTAAATTTTAAAAGATGGATTAATTTATCTCAACAAATTTATTATATCAAGGTCCCAAATAGAATATTGCAAGAAATACCTCTAATATTTCTAATTATTTTCTTAATTTGAGTAGTCATTGTATAGATAGACTTGAGGACAAATTTTGGTGCTTGGATTAAGATAAACGAGGCACCAAAATTGCAATTATATTTGTTAATAATTGTCACAAACTCATTGTAGTAGTTGGATTCGTAGAATTGGAGACTTCTTAACGTAAATTTTGTGGTCACAAGTATTTTAAATAAGATAAAATATTCACATAATTTTGTCGAATTGGAGTCTTGTTGGATAAAGCGTGCATTTGAAAGGTATACATGTGATATGAAGTCACCCTACATTTTATTTTCCACTTTCCAATGGCGTTGACATGGCATTAACTTTGAAAATAGATTAGAACTAAAATCCATGAGTGGCAATTCTCATTTCGTTCCTCGTTTATTTATTTGTTTCTTTCTTTGATTTGTTGCTTTATGGTTCGAAACTTGTGATTCTTTTACCGTTTCAATTGGGAATTCAAGTAAGTTATATCACTGTCATCTATAATAGTTGGAAAGAACAAACTCGTTTAAAAAATTGTAACAAAAACTTGCAACCTAAAAGAAAGTTTGCAGCTAAAAATTAGCTTATAATTCCAAAATATGACACTGTTGTCTTTTGACGTGATCTTAGTGTTACTTATGTCTTTTGACGTGATCTTAATATTATACTAGAGGTGCTAATGCTTGCTATTTCTTAAATACCAATCTTTCTCACTCTTAATTACCCAACTTAATCATATTATTTTGTGGTTTACATGTTTAGGCCCTGGAATTGGTGCTTCTAATGTTAACGAATCAAACGTACATAATTATTCCTTTTCATTATACTAATTAATCAAAATAAGTTTTTTATTATATAATAATATTCTATTATGAATTAATGCCAGGGGAAACAGATCGAGAAGAAGAACAATCTACTACCATCATTCCATTTGGCGCCAAATACAGAAAAGTAAGTCCTCCTCCTAAATATATGCCCAAGACATAGTATATTCTATTTTTTTTGGTCGAGACATAGTATATTCTATTTAGATAACGAGTTAATGATATAGTTTTTCTCATCCTTTACAAATCCAGTTGGCCCATTAAAGTTACTAAAACCCCAAGTCCAATAATAGCAATTCCTCTGGCCTGAAATTTGATAAAAATTTGGCACTCCTTCACGAATCCAAAATTAGTATTTAATACTAGTGTATTTTAAATTCTGAAAAAAAAGCTCTACCAAATTCTCGGTTGTGTTCTTTCTAGTATGGTTAAGTTTTGGTTGATGAACTACGGTTGAATGGTTAAGTATCGTATGTTCTCTTACCTTTTAGTATAATGAAAACATATTAAACAAACATTTAATTGATTTGGAAAAAAATTGATTAATTACTCAGCAGCTTATCGACCTTGGAGATGAGCTTACACTTGGACTACGATGACATCGTTTTTTTGTGTGTGAATGTGTTTTAACTTTTGCTTTGTGGATTTCGAAAAAAAGGAAGACAGCCCGGGATTTGATCAACAGAAACAAATAGATCATTGGATTCCTTCAAAAAGAAAAAAAAAGGATTATTGTTACTATTATTATTGTTACTACTATTACTATTATTATTATTATTATTATTATTATTATTATTATTATTATTATTATTGATAAAGGTATACTCAGCTTGATTGAGTTCTGCTATTATAAGATTGATGATAGGGATAATTGTCCTTAGATCCCTTTGGTTTGAGAAAATTTGTTTTTTAACTCTTCTATATTTTTTTAATTATCATTCAACCCCTTCATGTTTGTGAAAAGTGTATATTTTAGCTCATATCGCCAGAATCATACGATTTCTCTGACGACTTTGGACCTGAGATTACCATTATAATATTTTGATATTTTTCTTTACTTTTTGAAAAAAATTATTCTAATTGTATTTGAAAGCATTTATGTCAAACAAGTTTATTTAAGTAGTGTTTCAATCAAAAAAGTCTGTCACATCCAATATTTTGAAACCTCAATATATTGGAGTGTCAAAACTAGTAATTAAAGTAGACTTTAACCATTTAGTTTTGGTACTTCATTTCATAGAACATTTGGCATTGGTACCGTGTGATTTGATGTCTCATAAGTTTATGAGCGCATTTTATTTTTGATATAAACATATTTAATTATTTTACAATGTAACTTCTTTAAATTTAAATTATTAGACGGAAATAAAAATATTATTTAAAAATAAATGATATAAAAAAAGAATTTTTGAATTGATCAAAAGGGTGAATATGAGTTTTTATTTGTACAAATAACATGTTAAAAATGAATCCATTCATCAAACCACGATGTCTAATTCTACCAAGAAGAATAGAACTGCTCAAATTAGGATATGACGCTTAAGAAAACAATGAATCCTATGCTTATTCATTCTCTTTGCCAACTTTTGGGGGAGTTTTACTTTTGACTTATTGTATGCTCAATCCAGTCGCACAAAATAAGGATAAAATGCCTTGTAACCTTCGCAAAAGTCGAGCACCTAATTAAAAATTTCTTGAAGTTTTGAGAATACCCTGCAAATGATATGAATCTTCCTACTAAAAGGACTACGTTAGAACCTAAAAAAATAGATTGTATGTTTATCAGTTATACACAAGATATGTCTGTCGACCAACTTTTAATGTGCCGTAAACATATTAATTGAAGAGAAAATCTTTCGTTGCGAAACTTAAACAGAGGTTAATAATGAAATTGAGATTAATATGTCTACTAAGTTAAATAAATTATACTAATATGTCAAATACAAATACACTTACATCATCTTCACATAATTCTAAACTTGTTAAATTAATATTCCAAGATTTTATTTAGATAAATTATATATGATGAATATTTTAATTTATTTAATATTTTATATTGTTATGCTAAATTAAATCTATTACTTTATATAATAATTCTAAATATAAAAAAGAAATGTTTTTGGACTCATCCACAGTCCCACCAGTGGTAGACCAAGTAAAAAAAAAAACTAAGAATTTCCTGGTCATCTCCACGATCAGTATTGAGAATATAGCTTTTAATTTCCAAAGATTTTTTAATATACGATTATATATACGTGCTAAATCGGTGGAAGATTATTTACTAAATATTTTCATGATCATATTTTACTAAAATATCCAACAAAGTATGGGGCTAAAATTCAGAAAAGCACGTCATTATTTTTGTTTTAATATCAATCCGAAGAATTCCTTGAAGAAGCTAATACCAACAAACTAAGGCACACAACTATTTTTTAGGAAACATATCTAGTGGTGTCTGGAAGGGGTGTCCCAGCAAGAAAGTGCATGATCAACGACAAAGCTCGCTGGGGCTGGTAACTGGGAACCTCGTGCCCTGCTCCCCTTACCGTCGCAAACGTTAAGCCTTCGTATACCTCAGTGTATCCTCCCACCTACAAAATTCCAAACAGAAAATTCATTCAATTATATACATTGTCTTTGTTTTTTCAAACAAACATTCGTGTGATGCATGAGTTTGTACGAGAGAAATACAAGTAATCAAGAAGTTCTATTTTTCAAAAAGAACATAAGTACACAATAATTAATAAATGTATCTGCGGGATAAATTTACCTCTCCGCCAATATACCAAGGATGCCACACAGTTTTAACCGGAAGTTTCATCTTTTTAAGAGAGTACCGAGTAGAAGTAAAGGGTACCCTTGCATCTGTATCCCCACTGCACAATAATCATACTGTAATTAGTTTCGATATACATATTTTTCGGGTTCAAACAAACATGTTACCTATAAATCCAGACGCGAAGTCCCTTTTCCATGAGCTCTTGGAGCAGTGGGAGGACAGTGGAAGAGGTGTCGTTCCATTTGGTGTTGACGACGTCGCTGCAGGCCTGCCAGTCGTGAGTCAGTTTGGTGACATTGGCATGCATTGCCTCTTGGACGTCAGCTCGATTCAAATACGTGTACACGTAGTTGTCCGTGCACGGATCGAAGTCCTTCAACTGTCGCAACAAGTAAGATCAATACCCGAGCAGGCAGTTAGGAGTGTTCGAATATCAGGTGGTTCGGGGTTAGAGAACTTACCGAAGCCTTGTTGGGCTTGAAGGTGGTGCCTTGGTGGAAGCAAGAAGGTGCATATATGTTGTACATATTGACGAAGTAAAAGTCTTTGGCTATTTGGTTCCTTGCTGCTTCGCATTCCTTGGGCCTAGGATCCGGCCTATCGTCTAAGAAACTACAATACTTTTTGTAATTAGAAATAGATTCCTCTGATGCCAGGCCGTGATTCTCCCAGTAGTCAAACATTCCAAAATCGTCGGTCACTAAGTTTATCGCCGCGTTCCCGATCTATGTACACAATGACACCACCAAGTAATAAGGATAAATAAAATGTAGGATAGGCACATAAACAATTCTTCCGTTAAAGGTATTTATTTTTTCTTCTATGACATAAATAGTCTCAAAGAAGTAATCTTACAAGATACAAAGTGTATGTCTCTGAATTGAAGAAAAAATTCACAAGTATATTAGACTTGAATATGTTTGGAAAGAAGAAAAATTCACGGAAGAGTGTCTCCAATTTAATGTTTGGCACTCAAATTCATCCGAGTATTTACAGATACTCAGGAATTGAACCGAAGAATTAGAACAATCCACTTAAAGAGAGTCATTGCACTGAGAGTTGTCTCAACTCTTCATTGGAATGATCATTTATTTATTCATTCATTCCTTTCTTTCTTTGATATTATATATATGGGTAATATCTGTTAGTTTTCCTCCATAAGGGATGAAAGCCCAAATGCACGTAATTGTAATTGGCACCAAAATGATTTGTATAAATCTTTTAACCTTAAATATGTGTCAACTTCTCCTGTAACCAATGTGAGATTGAATAAAAATAAAATGACTAAATGACAAATTGCAATATATTTATGTAAATATAAACAATTGAAACTAGCTAGGAGAAGAAAAACGACCTTATCTGAGTCGCACAACTTGTCCACCCTACTTTGTAAATTAAAACTATTTGACCAAGTGAGAAAGAAGGTACGTACTAGTATTCCTTTGAAGTTAATGGCAGTATTATTGTGAAGAAGAATGGTATGTGCAAGTTGGGGCACGTAATGCCCAGAGTAGCTCTCGCCGGCGATATAGAACTCCCGGCCTTTATACTCTGGAAATCTCTCCAGCCAATTTAATAAGAAGACGTAATTATCAAGAGCTGTTTTTCTGTCCCCGCTATTCAAGTAGTCCGACGTCGTATTCGAGTACGAAAATCCCACACCTGCTGGTGACTCTAGGAATAGCACATTTGCAGCTGTAAAATAAACGAGCTACTACCTTTAGATATACATTAATTTAAATCAAACTTTATTTTTTAAAATATCTTATAGAATTCATGGCGCATTTATATGTACAATAGTTGATATTAAATTTATAGTTTTTGATTTAAAAAATAAATTATGTTTTTTTGTAATACCAACTAGCATATGTAAATGTATCCCAATAACATTTTGAATATACATTCCGGCTAATTTTATTCCAAATCCAATGCAACCAAATCTCTGTTGGTCATATTTAAAATTTTTTATAAACAGATCTTTAACAATTAATTTATAATTCAACATAGTTAATGAATCTTACTTATGATAACTATTGAAATAATTTAAAGGGAAAAGATGTACCGTAGTTCCATGAGTATTTGTTGGAGTAAAGTGTTTTCCCGTCGCTGTAGACCCGGAATGGTCCAAGCTCTTCCATGGCTCCATAGCCTAAGGAAGAGCACCCGGGACCTGTAAAAGTTCAAAAGCAGTAATACTAATAATTAATAAGCACCTGGCTACTGGAAGGAACATTATTGGCGAGCCACCATAAAAGGAATAGTATTAAAAAGTTAAATAATAAATTTAATTTAAAAAAATCTAAATCGACGAGTCTAACAAAATTTAAAAGATAATCTAATCAGGTGATTTGGATGATTGAACTGAAGTGACTCGATCCAATCATGTTGATTAATAGTACAACTACATGGACCACGGTTCAATTGCTTCCGAATTTGGAATAAGATTAACCCTCTATTTTTTGTTTTCAAATATATCCAGATTGTACCAGGAGGTAGATAATCGGTCCAGTTACTACAGTCACACTCTGGTAATTTCAAATTAGCAAGCTAGATAATTCCAATAAACGGCCAATAGCTTCTTAGCTTAATAGCGAAACCGCTTGCTATGCCCCAAATAATGGGAACTTTGTTCCATGGATTTGATTGCAATTAAATTAAACAAACAGGTTCGGTAGTGTATGATTACATAAGTCATGAGGTGTAGCTAGCTGATTAGACTTTTAAATTTGATTAACGAAAAATTAGGATCAGAACATGTCTTGGGAAATTTAGTCAAACCGACTTTGATATCATGATGTTTGAAATTAAAACTAACTACCGAATCATATTTGAAACTTAGCAAATCAATTCTTCTAACTCTATATTAAACAAGTATATCCATGTCGCGAGAGTACTTGTTTACTATAAATGGTGATAAATTGCAGGGTTTTAAAATATGCGGTCCGAGCGATCGGACCACATTTCGGGCACAAGTCGGACTCGTTTTTAAGCTAAAAAATAGACTTTGGTTCAACTGGAGGATTTCTGGTCAGACCGGATATTTTTGTCAAAAAATCCGGTTGAACCCGATACAAATTCATTTTCGGGTCGACCTCCGGGTCGGTATTGAAAACCCTGATAAATTGCGGAATATTAATTTATTTCCATGAACACAAAATGCATTTTCAATCCAAAGAGTACGTGCATGGAACATGACTGAAAATTAGGTATTTTTTTTGTTATACTACCTATATTCAAAGGACTAGTTAACTAGAAATGATTTTGTAAGTAATTCGCTACAATCTGTTAACAATATAATTCTTTATGTTGCCCAATAGTGTTCAAAGTTGGCTGAAGAGTCCTTTTTGGACACATGGTTGTGTTGGTTACACTGATGAAAATCTATGAACCGATTTACAAATCATAAAACTAAACAAATCATCTTTTTTGACCACTTTTTAAAAGACGAGCGGATAAAGAGAAAATCATAATGTACCTCCATTAAGCCACAGGAGGAGGGGAAGAGACTCCTTGTTCTCATGAGCTTCGGCAAAATAATAATACATAGCTCGCCCAGCCGATTCGTCAACAGTCACGTATCCACCGAACTGCGAGAACCCAACTCGGGGCTGCCCTGGCAACCTCAAAATCTTGTCCTTGTCCTTCATCCCATCTTGAACACCAAGTAGCTTAACGTTTTCGTGGGAAATTGACATGAAAAGGCTGGTGTCCACCCCGAAATTCCCGGTCCGTTTGGCTTTACGGAGTTTGTCCAGGGCATCCACTTGTTTCTTGCCGTGTGTTTGGGCCACAAGGGAAGGAATTATTAGGAGCAGTACCAGAAAGTATGAAAGATGGATGTCCATTGTAGTATATAGTAATGTGATTGTTCTCTTGGAGTGGAAAGTGTGTATGTGGCTTTTAAAAAGTAAGTGTGTGTGTGTGTGTGTGTGTTAGTGAGAGTGAGAGAGAGATTGTCACACCCCAGTATCTCGACTAATCAGGATATATTTTGAAAAAAATAAATAAAAAGATGATAAGGTTATCTCTACCACATTTTTTGAAATTGTACAATTTTATTTAAAAAATAAAGAAGTTTTAAATATTTTTTGTGCCGGTGAATAGATTATCTCGGTGGTAGTTGAACTCTTCAAAATCTTAAACAGTAAAAGTCATTGGAAAACATTATTCCAACGAATGTGTACCTGTGAATACACACCATGAAAAGTTATCCCTCCGACATCTATTGAATTGCGGTGTGAATAAAATATATACGTAGTACCTCGTTGAAAACTTATGAGACAGACAATATTATACAACTGGTAGATAAAAGTTTTTAAGGGTCAACGTATTTTGGTATTTGTGTAATTTATGACATGCTGGCTGACAAAATGCATCTCTGATTTGCTTGATCTAGACTCCCTCACTTGGGTTTTTAACGAAGTTCATGGCCATATCTCGTATTCCACTTTAGAATATGAAGCTTGTAATATTATATATTTATTCTGTAATAGAATTACTAATAAAAGAATGATATGCTAATACATTGGTTGAGTGTCAAACGAATCCATAGATCATACGCAACTCCTTATTTTGTGTTTGACCGAATTTTAGTCTGCAACTAATTCTGATTTGAAAGTATAATGATCAAAACTATTCAGATCGCTTGTTACTCCCTTTTCTTGTGGTTATGTCCAACTTCAGAATAATCACGAGAATCCAATTCAAGAGCTCCAAGTAAATTTCTAGGTTTTCCCCCTATATCTAGTTTGCTTACTTACATCATGTATATAAAACTTTGCTTACGTTACATATCAAAATTTATTGACCAAAAAAATTACTAGCCATTCCTAAAAATAAAATATAATAGTGTTCGATAATAAAAAAATGTGCCACCACTAATGGAAGTTGTATAAATTAACAAGAGTTTTCAAATTTAACAAAAGATGATCCACCTAAATTTTTAAGGGAGAGTTATGATATTTTATGATTCGATATTGATTCAGTTATACCTGTTTTTTGGAAATACAGGTTGTTAAATTGTATTATCTATTCAATTTTGGTTCAATTTCCAATCTTGCAAACATAATAAATTTTAAAAAAGATAAGCACTTATTTTACATGACGGAAGATTCGAAATTGAATTGGTTGCGATTGTCTTGGTCCTACATGTACTAATCATTCAAACACCAACAAAAAATACTAATTAAGTGTACATGTTATTACTTCTCCCAAAACAAACCTCAAACTGTTATTGAAAACTATTATATAGTAAATTTGTTCTAAAGTAATATTGATATACTTGATTTTGTTTTTACTTTAGAGAGGTTAGATACGAGAGATTTATATTTTTCTCTCTCAAAAATATTAAATTAAAAATTTAAATAATAAATATCTAAATAATACAAATTTACTTTATTTATATCCAATTTATGTAAATCTCGAGTTATAATGTTGTTCAAATGCTATATTTTTTTGATATATTTTCTTACAAAATGATGACAATCACAAACATTAATTTTAGATAATTGAGAAAATGACGATGATGTAAAATTTGTCAAATATGAAAGTCTAACATAATATTTCAAAATATTTTTAATTCATAAAATATATAAATGTATATGTATTTATTTATTAAAAAATTTACTTTATGAAAATATTGAGGTAAAACTCTATCACTAAGATTTTCTAAAAAATTATTTATTATCACGATAGGGGTTATGATATTTTACTACTGGTCTTGATTCAAAACCTAAATTTTATATTAATTTAGAAATATTATAACTTTAGAGAAATCATTTTAAATAGGTATAGAGTCAACATATATTATCCGTTGGAAATGTGTTTTTCAAGGCTTCGCATTGGGAGGCTTAAATTCAGAAACGGCTTCTCACTGTTGTAATTTTATTTAAATGTCGATCAGAAATCCTCGAAGAAGTTAATGACAAGAAACTAGGGCAGACTACAAGTAATTAACCATATCTAGTGGTGTCTGGGAGAGGTGTCCCAGCAAGAAAGTGCATGATCAATGACAAAGCTCTCTGGGGCTGGTAACTGGGAACCTCGTGCCCTGCTCCCCTTACCGTTGCAAACGTTAAATCGCCTTCATACACCTCAGTATATCCTCCTACCTGCCGAATTCCATAACATTGCATATGTGTGATACACGAGTTTGTATGAGAGAAATACCAAGTTTAGGATCAAGATTTTTTTTCGATCTTTTTATTTATAGTTGGGTATATTCAATTATATTTTTTTTTTACATTTGTAAAACTTGGTTTATGATTTGTCCAAGAGAATAAAAGTGCCTTACTAATTGAACCAATAAAAAAATTATAATTTGGAACAACGTAATGAGTTATAATTAATTCGTTTTGTCATCATTTTTGAAATATTCAACAGATAAAATATGGAATAAATGGAGTTTCGTAGTCCAAATATATCAGGTTGATAATTTAATTTAGTATGGTTCGATTATAATAAAAATATTACAAGCAATTGTAAAAGCACACTAATACAAGGCAACAAAATGTTGTTATCTCTAGTATCGAACGTAAAGAAATATTTGTGCATATTTTCTATTTTTATGTAAAAAGATTTTATAGGTAATTTTAAAAAGATTTTTTTGATAATTTTAAAACATACTTATCAAATAAAAATCAAGTTGTTCAAAAAGAATAATCTCAAAGAAATACAAAATATTAATAAATGCATGTGTTTATGTGTGTTTGCATGGGAGAAATATACCTCTCCGCCAATATACCAAGGATGCCATACAGTTTTAACCGGAAGTTTCATCTTCTTAAGAGAATACCAAGTAGAAGTAAAGGGTACCCTTCCATCTGTATCCCCACTGCACAACAATTACAGTATAATTAGTTTTAATTTACACATGCTTACTAGTTTGATCTTCGGGTTCAAATGTATTTTTCTGATTCAAACAAACATATGTTACATGAAAAAGTACGGATATTCAAACTAGTTAAAACAGCGGTTCATGTTGGGGTTCAATCATGCTGAGTTTATTGTATTGTCTAGTAATTCCGCGTACTTTAAATTTTATGAAACAAAAAAATAGTATACTCCACACAAAAAAATCTACTTAAGAAAGTGATTAAAATTGACGATTTACCTAAAAACCCAGACGCGAAGTCCCTTTTCCATGAGTTCTTGAAGCAGTGGAATGATTGTGGAAGGGCTGTCGTTCCACTTGGGGATGACGTCGCTACAGGCCTCCCAGTCGTGAGTCAGCTTGGTTACATTGGCATGCATCGCCTCTTGCACGTCGGCTCGATTCAAATACGCGTGCACGTAGTAATCCGTGCACGGATCGAAGTCCTTCAACTATCGAAACGACGAGTAGGATCAGAAGCCGAATCAGCAATTACGTGAGTGTTTGGATATCAAGTGGTTCGAGATAAGAGAACATACCGAGGCCTTGTTGGGCTTGAGGGTGGTGCCCTGGAGGAAGCAAGAGGGTGCATAAATATTGTAAATGTTGACGTAGTAAAGGTCTTTGTTTATTTGGATCCCGGCTGCTTCGCATTCCTTGGGCCCAGGATCAGGCTTTCCTGCTGAGGAACTACAATACTTTTTGTAATCAGAAATAGTTTCCTCTGACACCAGGGCGTGTGTTTCCAAGTAGTCGAGCATTCCAACGTCGTCGGTCTCGTCGTTTATCACCGCGTTCCCGATCTATATACACACAATAAAACTACTAATAAATAAGTAAAACTTATGTAAAATGATTCCGTACAAAATAGTTATCTCTCTAAGTTAGAAAAATATACATGGTTAAAATTCAATTACTCATTTAACTTAATAAATACATTTTTTCAAAAAAATAGTGTTAAATTTCGGTTCTAATTTAAATAAAATGGTTTACTTAAGAGATATATATATATATATATGCATACTTTATGAATTAAAACTTAATTTAAATTATCTAATTTGTGCTAAACTAACTCATTTGATAAAGTTAATAAGAAATTCATCTTCTCAATTATTTTGAAATAATATTTGTTATCATTGTATATAAAATTTGAATAATTGTATAAGTTCAAATTTGTGGTGACTTAAAAATAATGTTTTTATTTATGTTATCGGAAACTGCATTTTATTGTTTTGGAGAAAATCAATCTAAACTTTCTTATATAGTAATCTTTTCAAAGTGATTGTTTGTCCAAAGGTATAATTTTAAAGAGGTTTTACTATATATAACAACTAGGCAGGAGAAAACATCTGACCTTGTCTATTTCGAGCAACTTATTCACCACTATTTTGTAATTTAAAATTATTTGAGCAAGTGAGAAAGAAGTAACATACTATTATCCCTTTGAAGTTAATGTCGGTATTGTTGTGAAGAAGAATGGTGTGTGCAAGTTGGGGCACGTAATGGCCGGCGTAGCTCTCACCGGCGATGTAGAACTCTCGGCCTTTGTACTCTGGAAATCTCTCCAGCCAATTTACTAAGAATACGTAATTGTCCGAAGCTGTGTTTTTGTCCCCTCTATCTAAGTAATCCGACGTCGTATTGGAGTATGAAAATCCCACCCCTGCTGGTGACTCTAGGAATAGCACATTTGCGGCTGTAAAACAAAGGAGTCTCTAGCTTTAAATATATACATTAACTCAGATCAAATTCTTAACCCAATATTTGGTAAAATTTTAAATTTTGTTATAATATATTTTTTAACAATTTTTATAATTACAAATAATGAATGAATCTTGTGTTTAATTAATCAATATTGAAAGTATCAAAGGGAAAAAGGTGTACCGTAGTTCCATGAGTATTTGTTGGAGTAAAGTGTTTTCCCGTCGCTGTATACTCGGAATGGTCCAAGCTCTTCCATGGCTCCAAAGGCTAAGGAAGAGCACCCGGGACCTGTAAATTATTTTTGAAAAAAATAATATTGATTGTAATTAACAAGCACCTAGCTGGAGGAAGAAACATTATTAGCGAGCCACCACAAAATAATATAAATATCTTCAATAACTGTCAACGTGTTGGCCGTTTAATAATAACTTTTTTAATGTAACAGTATTTGACCAGTCAATATGTGACTTCAATTTATGAGCGATACGAGACATATAAATCATATATATAAGTAATACATATAAAAATAAAAATAAATATTTTTAGATTTGGACCGATGAGTTGTGTAGATCATAAGCCGAACATGTTATTATGGCTCCACTCGGGTCCATTCGCCCTCTTCTTTTCGAAATAGCAACGAACGAACTACAAGGGACAATTGTTAGTCGAACTACATTTTTAAAACATTGGTTGTACGTACATTCATTTTCATTTCTAAATATACTGAGATCAAATCGGAAATTAGTACATCTAATCATTCAAATTAGCAATATTTTAAAAATGTCGATCTGATCGATTGAGCAGCCACTTGGGACCAATCTCGAATTATTTTTTGTCTAAACTCTAGAGAACGGTCCAATTTGTTCATCCAACTCAATAAATTAATATTTATTTTCTCAAATTTATCAAATTTATTTTGGAACAAAAAATTCTACTTATACATTCAGAGCCTGAACATAATTTTAGGTTACAAGAACATTATTTCTTTTAACAATTTCCAATTATATGTGAAATAAGTCAAACAAATTAGGTATATTTTATCTACTTCTAAATTTATTAAATTAATATTTATAGATTTTGTTTGAATAAAGTATATACCTAAGTTGGTAAATATTTATATTTAATTGGTATTTTATTATTTTATGCTAAATTAAGTTTATAATACCTATTTAATAATATTTATATAAAAATAAAAGTTTTAATCTAATTAGTAGTTAGACTAGTCAGACCAAGTAAATCAAAAAATTTAAAATTTTTGGGTCATCCTGTGATTTGATTTCAAAAAAATTGAAGATTAATAGATGAAATTATAAAATAAACGGTCAATAACTTTCTTGGCTTAAAAGCAAATTTGCTTGCAAGACCCCAAATAATGAGAACTTCGTTCCATGGATTTAATTGGAACTAAATTATTCATACGTGTTTGGTAGTGTATGATTCCACAAGCCATGTGCTGTAGCTAGCTAATTTCTTTTATTTTAGTTAGCGAAGAACTAGGATGAGAACATGTATTCGGAAATTTAGTCAAACCAACTTCGAGATCATGATGTTTGAATTTAACATCAACTGAGCAATCATATTTGAAACTTCGCAAATTAATAAGTCCAACTCTCTTTTTTATTTATGAATATATGTGGCATTAGAAGACTTGTTTGCAAGAAATTTATCATCCCAGATTAATTTATTTCCTATGGACACAAAATACGTATTCCTCTCACGTGCATGGAACATTACTAACAAATTATTATATCACCTTTATACGAGCACTACTATAATGACTAACCTAATTTTGAGTTTTATTAAAAAAATCAATAAATATTTAACACTATTATATTCTAACATTCGAGATCAAATAACCATCTCACCGTTTATTGCGAGTAAGAAATTAGAAGTAACGATCACGTAACTTATCTTACGTAAAAAGTTTTACAAACAAAGAAAGTAGAAAGTAGTTATATAATTATTTCTCTGAATACTCTTTTTGTAACTTTATTTAACTCTTCATGATTAAAAATTTCCAAATACTTGCTGAAACATCACTAAATAAAAATACGTTAAATAACTATGGACGTCACTCGTTTGTTCCTATTACAGCTGGATACTTTTTTTCTTTTATCTTACGTTTTCTAGGGTCCTACCGCTCTCTCTTATTTGTAGTTGTTCCAAGATTTCATACAAATAATCTGTCTACGAAATAGAGACTGAACAAGCTCGTCGAGAAAAATAATTAGCCACATTAGACGTTAACAGAATATTTATTTATGTTTCCGAATATTGTTGGAGTTTAGTCGAAGAATCCTCGTTTTTAGGACTCATGATTATTGGTTAAAATAGAATTTTTTCTTGGTAAAACATTTTTTTATGATTGAATATGTACTAGACTCCAAACCAAATTCTTATCCAGATTCTCTATCAAGGGACCATGATGGATGATATGAGGTGAGGTGATAAGAAGAATAGAAACTAAAACTTCAAAAAATATAATTATTACAATTTAATTAAGAGCTGTACCTCCATTAAGCCACAAGAGGAGTGGAAGAGACTCCTTATTCTCATGAGCCTCGGCGAAATAATAATACATAGCTCGACCAGCCAATTCGTCCACGGTCACGTACCCACCATACTGCGAAAACCTGACTCGGGGCTGCCCAGGCAACCTCAAAATCTTGTCCTTCTCCTTCATCCAATCATGAGCACCGCCAAGAATCTTCAAATTTCTGGGCAAAATCGACGCGAAAAGGTTGGTGTCCACCCCGGAATTTTTCACCCATTTGGCTTTACGGAGTTTGTCGAGGGCCAACACTTGTTTCTTGCCTTGTGTTTGGGCTAAAACAAGGGAAGGAAGTATCAGGAGGAGCACCAGAAAGGATGAAATAAGGCTTTCCATTGTGGTAATGGTACAGTAGGAGAACGAGAAGTGTATGCAGCTTTTATATACTTTTTAAGCCCACTCTAAGAGTGGATCCAAAACCGAGACAAAAGTTTAATATTTTAAAAAAATAATATTTCACTGTTGCGACTTGCGTTTGAACTTTCTATTTAAATCGGTCGACTAGTATTTGTGTAACTAAACTATATAATATCTTGTTCATAAGCCTATAGACAGATATCTTATCAACTGCTCGGATGATAGTTTCAAGGGTTAAAGTATTTTACGATGTATTGTAAATTTTCAGAAATTATAAAGAGCACATTCCCAATCATATATAACAAACTTGTAAATTTTTAACATCCCAACTATCTCTACAAACAAACACAAATATTTTTCAAGTCTATTTTGTCCGCATTCACATTCATTCTCAGAATAATGTACATCTTGTTAATAGGAATATAATTTTTTAAATAATGAGGTACCTCAAAATTTCAATGGATTAATAAGGCAAGTGATCAGTTGATGAGAGCTTATATAGTTTCGTGAGAGTCTTCAAATTAAATAAATGCAAAAAAACTTGACTAGATTTTGTGTGAATAGTTTTGATGTTCTTTATAATTTAATTTTGGCGTGATTTGGATTAATGACCGTAATATATCTCGTTTAAAAAAAACATGAATAGACATTTTCTATTTAATTTATGCTTGGATCATGGAAACACAATACTTTTTAAGAAAAGATAACTACTCATATATCAGTCAATATTCGTTGAATGGTCCTACAGGTATCTGGTGTTCATACACCAACAAAAATTATTCCCATACACTAGTTGCCGGAGGTGCCAGCGAAAGAAAGGGCGACAAATTCCAACAACTAATTTAACTGTACATGCTATTGCTTATCCAAAAATAAACCTCAACATGATATTAAAATTGTTATTTACTTAGGTCGAAATATTATCCCTTTTTCTACTTTTGTTATCCACATATCAAATAATATTGCCAATCAAATTGAAAATAATTTGAAACGTTAGTCATTATTTCTCGGCCGGCTAGGAGGAATATTATTGCTTCCGAACGTAACAGTAAGACATCTATTTTGCATTACAGTTCAAACACTTAACACAAGAAAATAGGCCTGGTTTTAATAGATTATATTACATTCTATTTCTCGAACTCGTAATGTATTTTGCATTACTTAAAATTCTAAATTTGTTAGTATCGTCTATTATAATGGTCCCGTGGAAATTATTTCCATGTGAGCTGTCGAAACAGCTAACAAGGAGACAATAATTGTCAAATCATTTGGACGATCTGCACATATAACTAAACAGATATGTCACCGTCAAGAGGCTATTTATGGGTTATTAATTAAATCAATTAATCTACTAACAAATATTTAAATTAACTCGTTAAAAAATTATTCTAGTTTAATTAGGTATCGAATATGAGTCTTTTGGTACGCATTAGATGCTAAATATTTGTTAGTAATTTATTTTCACTTTTCATATATTTTACTTAACTCGAATCAGATTAGTCTTCCTATTAAAGTGAATAACAATGATTAAACAAAAAAATTGATCATTTTATTTAAGAGAGCATTTCCAAGCTCTAACAGTACATGGGTGGCCATCTATTACCAACCGAATGTGGTTAAGCACGAAGCTTCTGATTTCTAATTAATAATCAGATCATGTGCAGTGGTTTTACTTGGAGCATTTCTAGGGATAATCATTGGAAACGCGTACACTCGTCCTCGTGCGTTTTGGAGGCAGTCGAATTAAAATGGCCAGCTAGGTTCCTGAATAGAACAAATATAATATTCCGCAGAGTGATGGCTTCTACTGACGAAAAAGAACGAAATTTATTAGTGGTATCTGTTTTATCATTTGTAAGTTTTTTTTCAACGGTAAATAATATTAAACGAGTAGGATGATAAAAAAAAAAGTAGTCTAACAATACAGTACAACACGTTCTAAATATTTAGGATGTTAGAAGTTTTTCCTTTTGAAATTGCTTGTGATTTTCAAGATAAAGCCGAATATCGTATCTCCTCTATCCAACTCCGAATTGTTCCTGCAATGTGTTATTTATAGCTGCCAAGAGCCATGGTTATGGCGGGTTTACACCTGTATGCTTGCTTGATTGGATGCTGAAGATTTTGTGTGGACGGTAGATAGTGTCTGTTTAGATTAATTATTTGTAAAGTTCTCAATTAGAGTTTGTTTGTTGGACTTGGTAAATTTGGAGTTGGATTTATAAGAGTTTCAGTAGTTGCAGGTCTAAATTCGGCAACGGAAGCGAAACCATGAATGTTAAGGAAATTGGACTATCTACGGTGCTCACATGGTGATTAACATTTTCCTTTTTAATTTGTGTCCAATCTTAATCTGGTTGATTTTGATGCGATGCTGTTACCTTAAAACAAAATTCAGGAAACAAAAACTCAGAGAACAAGATTTCTGGTTTCCTGCAACCATTCTGATTAAAACAAATATCGGCAATTTGACTACAGCAGCAAGCTTATATTCCCCAAACGACTTTTTTTTGTTGCCTTCTTCTGCAACAAGGTCTTCCATACCTGCAAGGTCGATTTTTTTAGTTACAATTGAAAAAATTATGTCTATATGCATATCCAAAACGATGTACTCTATCTTTTGAGGACCATAAAATCCTTAATGATTCTTTATCCTTGACATACTTGAATTAAATACAAGATATTTTTTAACACAAAATTTTAATTTTATATATAATTTAACTAAATTATAATAAATATATAAAAATTTATCATGAAATATTTAGTATATTAATAAAAAAATAAAAAATCAATTTCATGCAACATATTTTGAATATTTAATGAATATATTATAATCTATAAATACAAAATACAAAAAAAAAAGATAATTAGGGTCTAATAATGACACGATCAAAATTCATATATTTATACTTATACCCTACCTTAGACCCATTCAAATTCAAAAGACCCTCGACCTATAGGATAAGGGTAAGCTTCGGTTGGTAGGTATGAACATTTTTGCTATCCCTACCGATCACTTTTATAGCACAAAAAATATGTCACAGCTGAAAAATGTCAATTTAGCAATCTAGTAAATTACTCAATATTAAATACAAAAATGTGATTTCTACCTCACCGGGTGAGGTCCAGCACCCATTATTATCTTTATAAGTACCATTCTTCTATGCGTTTTATTGTCACGGTCTTTTGTCCATCTTAACTTGGCATAGTACTTCTCCCATCCTTATGTTTACAACCATTCATGCCTAAATTACACAAAATATCCCACTTTATTAAAATTTAAATCCATTCAAATAAAAAATCTCATATTTTTTATGTGAATGAAAAATTAATTCATTAATATTTACAACATAAATTGTTCTAGCTTTGAAAATCTACTTTTTCACTGTGATGATTCACCATATTTTCTTCTTTATTATATATAAAAAGAAAGAAAATCAAAGAAAATATAAAGTGAACTGAATACAAAATAATTTACTCTAACAAACTACTTTAAAATCTCTCCACACTAATATTTGTGGGACCGAAGACTAATATTATTTTAGACAAGCATAATCAATGCGACTTGCTCTAATTTTGAGCACCCATATAATCTATGAGTGATTCTTTATCAATGACAATTATGCCGATCACCTTAGTAAACAATTCACTATTAAATACAAAGAATGTAATTTGTTGAGGTCCACCATCAGTTATTATCCTTACAAGACAATGATTCTCTTCCAATTTTCTATAGAATTAGCAATAGAAATCTTTACAATTGTACCTTCTATATTAGTACTATAGTTTTTGTTGCAATTAGCACAGAGGTGTCCCCCACTAACAGATTCGAGGTCTTCTTTAGCTTTTACAACTGTAGCCTCAATTTCCTAAACTCCATCTGAGGAAATATTTTTAGCAGGGATATTTACGACAATGTGAGGTAGTGGTCTTTGAGAGCTCAATGTTTCTTTGTTCTTAACAAAGTCCCAGTAACCTTCAAATGTTCAAATCGGGACCTCTGAGTCATTGGACCGGGCCAACACAGACCTTCTTGTGTTCGGGAGAGTCAAAACAATTAAGAAACTTCTGGCCACAGTGTCACTAATATTCCTCTGAATTTCTCATCTACGAGCAAAACAAAATGCACACCTGCAAGGTTGATTTCCTTAGTCCAATTAAAAAATAGTTTTAGTGGGCATGTTTAAGGCGATGTGCTCTAACTTTTGAGAACCATATAATCCTTAAATTATTCTTTATCCTTGACAATTAGGTTGATCACCTTCATGGCACAAAAAAGGATGTCACAACAGAAAAAAATCAATTCATCAATCTACTAAACAACTCAATATTAAATACAAAAATTTCATTTCTATTTCACCAATTGATTTCCTGATGTTCACCACACATTGTTATCCTTGCGAGCTAATATTCTTTTATACATTTTATTCGTGATGTCTTTTTATCCCCCTCTGAAGTTTACAACTATTTATACCTAAATTACACAAAATATCTCACTTTATTATCTTTAAGGTAATATTTTTAAAATTTTTAATGCATTCTAACAAAAATATCTCATGTGTTTTATGTGAATCAAAAATTAATTCATTAATATTTACTACATAAATTGTTCTAGCTTTGGATATCTACTTTTTTATCTCTCGTGATTCACCACATTTTTTTATTTAGTATTCATTATAAAAAAGAAAACTTCAAGTTATCAATTTTAAAAATAAAATGAAAAAATACAAAATAATTTACCCTAAACAATTGCAATAAAATCTCTAAATACCGAAATAATAATTTATTTTAAAGAGGTTATCACATCAAATAAATCTAAGTTATTTTCTCTTCAAATAGTAAAATTAAAATTTTAAATAATAAATATGTGAATACAAAATTAGTTTATCTACATTCAAATTACCTAAATCTTGGGTCATTACATCATTCAAATGCTACATTTTATTGAGATATTTTTTTTAAATAAGATAACAATTACAATATATGGATAAATAAATATGTAAAAATGTTGTATTTGATTAAATTTATAAAGTATGTAAGAATATATGAGTTTATTATAAAAAGTCACTTTATAAAAAATTAAGACTTGAATTTACCACTAAAATTTTCTGAAAAAATATTGGTTATTATGATATATGGATTATCATATTTTTACACTAGTCGTGACTCGGAACTGAGATTTTTTTTTATCAATTTAGGGATGTTATCATTTTAGAGGAGATCACTTTATATAGATTTTAATGTAATTTTATTTGTGGGATTTAAATATAAATTAATAAAAAAATAAAAATTCATGGGACATACTTGTCAACTTCTAAAATATTCCCAAGCAAATCAGTTTTGGCCTTGATTAACAACGGGCAATAAAAAATTTCAAGTTATAAATCAAATGTAGAATTGAAGGGTAAACTTAGTAACAATTGAGATATCTAACATCTTATTATGCATCGTAAATCTTTTCGTGGAACTCGAGCTCTCAGAAGGTAAATAAGTCACTGACAGTTCAAATAGCAAGATGATGAGGCCTCCAAGGATGATAACCATAATTGTAGCTGAACTTTTCTCTGGTATGTTAGTGGTGACGTCCTTTTTTCTATTAGGCACAACTTTTGAGTTCCATGATCTAAAACATGTCCCAAGACAGGTTTGAGGCATATACATAAGGGAACTTGAACGTCACAAACTCACAATAACATAAGTTCACTGTATCGCACAAATTCATTTCCCCAGTCTGATGGAAAATTCTTTCATTTTCTCTGAATCGCATGGATCCAAAAAAGATCTTCAATTTCCAAACTTGAAAGAACATGATTTTAGTCGAATTTTGAGATGTTGAGAAGAGAGAGACAAGTGCAAGTCTGAAAATTTGCCATTTGTGGATGAAGGTATTTTTCGACTTGGCCGGAATGTGGAAGTCTCCATGAAAAATAGGGAGTTTCTTGGAAAAGGTTATTTTTTCTTGATTAGAGAATGAATTGATCCATATATTATATATACATTTATACAAACATATTTGATATAGCATAATCGTAATCAAATCGAATGCACTATTCCCAAACTTTTCTTTAAGATTTTTTTTTTTAAACATTTATGGTATGTTATGTTGTCTTTTTCTCTCGATTTTTCAAAATTGAAATTCATATTACAGTAAAACATTTTTAAATGAATATTGTTGTGATTGTGAAATTTTATTAGTTTAGAAAATTTTAAATAATCAATAAATAAATAATATATTAATTAAAAGAGGCATTTCATATATGACGAACTTAATAATCTAGAGAGGCTCTACAAGTTCCATTTCAAGCTGGAGAACCCACCACCACGAGGAAGAATCACTGAGGTTGCAAGCCACATTGTAGGCTTTTCGATCCAATGTGTCGAAAATCATAACCAGGATGGTGTTGGAGCCCAAGCATGGGATTAATGGAACCTACCCTTGGCACGGACAGAGGAGTGTCTTAAGCTTCTTGTCTAGCTCCTTATGTTCAACATGGGAACAAGTATCTTTGGTGGCCTAATGGTGGAAGGACGTTTGCTGGATGAGTCTAAGGAGGTTAACGAGGCGGCCGGCCGTCTAGCCATTGCCTTAGAAGGTGGAGGAAGCTCCAGAGACGAGGCAGAACGAATGAAAAGAAGATAATGTATGGGTTTGAGACGAAGCTTGATGGTTTGGGAAGGGAAGTGGACAGCGTCTTTTCTGAAATATTGGCTGCAAGGAGGAAGCTACTTCCTAAAATGGTTTCAAAAAAATCTTTAGGGATGGATCTTGTCATAGTGTTTTTATATTTTTTGGTAGGCATTACAAAAGTTTCTTTATAAGCACAAGCAAATCCATGACATAAACACAGACTGGAGCGCTGTATTTTATAAAGTTCTGGAAAATGGCATAGATATAATGTAGCTCTAACTTTAAGAGCTAATAGTCTGATACAACCAGAAAAAAAAGGAAGGCTATAATTCACTTCACTGACTATTACAACCTCTTTACTTCAGCCGAACTGAAACACCTACTGATCCATTTGCTGATGACATTAGATCTCTATTGGATAAAACCGATGCCCACGAGAAAAACCCGGGATTGAACTATATCACTTGCATAGCAGTTCCTGTCTATGTAAAGAGTTGATGGCAACACTGGCATCAACTGTCACATTAGGCATTGCTTTCCTTCGTCGTTCGAATGGCTCTCTTCCTCCGGTGTCTTCCGCTTGCGATAAGACTCCATCGACAGCCTAAGAGGAAAACGTGTGCAACTTAGAACATCTATAATGGCCTAGCATCTTCATATCAGTTATCTGGTAGTAAGTTGCTGATAGAACATATAAGATGTCAAAAGCCTCATACCCTAAATGCAAGGTAGTGTCTGAATCTCCGTTCTCCATCGAACTGTTGCATGCCATATCGGGAATTACAGAACTGCAATTCGTAACAGGCTTCTTCCTTTCTACAGAGTACAAGTCGAAAAAGGGTTGGACGGAGTGTCCATTTGTAGAAAAATAACCTCTAAGCTCTTCCACCTGAAACATTGTTACAATTAAAATAAGATTACATTACATTGAGAAATCAACAAAAAACTAACTTTAGATTCATTTGTACAATCAAGAAATCATCGCTTGCCTGTCTTCTTAATGTTTCATTTTCATGAATAGTACGCTGCTCCTGTACTTTAGATTGCTCCAGTTGTTCCATCAGCATTTGCTCCTGAAAGGGTCAAATTTCTTTGCTTGCTTTTCTGTTCATTGTGCAAAATATAAATCAAACAACTTAACGAAGATTTCGAGCGATACCTTTTTCTCTTTCACACATAATAGTCCTTCATTCAGCTGCTGTTCTAGTTGCTGCAATTCCTTCCAGCTCAGGCCGGAGAGGTCTTTTCCTGACAGGCGCCTGTAGTTGAATGATATATATATATGCTAGTAAGCACACTAATCGAACAGCCACACCGTTAGAAGCACGAATAAGGAGACTTACGACTGTCTTGCTTGCAGCTTCATGATTTCCTCCTTCAAGTCATCTACCTCCTTTGAACCTTGTTTCTGAAAAGCAACATGAAGTGAAAAGAGAGCAAGTAGTTAGTGACACAATCATCAGACAATTAATAATTGATGTATTTAAAAGAGACATTAAGCTAGAAGCCACTTGATCAATGGTAAGATTGATGCGAAGATAATGAATATGGCTGTAGGTTATAGTGACAGACAGGAATCTGAATCGACTTCCCACTGGTTTTACTAAAGCTAAAACAAGTGATAATTTGTAAATTCGTGCAATATATGATCATGGATTTGTAGTTCGCGTTACCTCTGTTTCCTGTTCTGTTTTGGATGGTTCTGCTGAATCTAAACACTTGCTGTATCTTGTAAGTGTTTTCTTCATGCTGCAAAACAACAAAATGTTCCCAATCAGGACGTGAAAATCAAATAAGAATCTCAAAGCTTCAGGATTATCTATCTATATATCTCCATAATAGAACTTCGGAACGGGCAAATTCTGCAAGATCCATCCACATGGTTGAACATGAACAGCAACCAAATTAAGCTTCCAGCTTTTTGAACCGCTAAGTTTACAATCTATTAATTCATTCATTTCCCATACAAACTTCAGATTACCAAAAACTGATCACACATTAGACAAAGAAGCATCTGCTGTGCATAGTATTGTAAATGGTAAATGCGGAAAAAGTGATAGAATGACCAAACGGTTGAACAACAACTTCAAATTGGAATCTTAAGGAAAGTTTCTCCTAACAAGCAACAAAAAAAGAGATAAAACTTATCAGTTTTTCTGCTTCCATTGGTGGGAAAAGTGTTTGACGGTTATGGATAACTAGAAAAGACAGTGATATGCATAAAATTGGCAGATAGATAATGAAAGCTACAACAATTGCTGAACATGGATGTTGACTTGAAATGAAGTGGACCGACACGCTTATGGATGTCAACTGGTTTGGCTTAGAAGATGCAACATAAATTTCACACAAACTTGAGATTCCACCACAGAAATTGACTCAGTAATAGGGAGTCATGTCATCAAGCTACTCCAAATCTGAAGCTGCTGAAACTGCTCCATCACCAAACAAGATATTTTATTTATTTGTTTTTTTTTCATATAAGGTTTTTTTATTATGTAACAAACAGATAAAATATGACAGATTATGCAATACTATCAAAGGAAAAAAACTAATAGGCATCATAAAATAAATATTCAGATAATTTTGTTTAAGTTAAAACAAAAAGTAACCATGTATGTCCAAACAAAAAACAACATGCACCATTAGGAAGTAGGAAGAAGTTGCACACACAAAATATTCATAAAAACTTCTAACATTTCTCAAAAACACCTGATAACAAAAATAGAACACTAATATAAAATTCTTCTGCATAAAACATCAACATGCAATCACCAAATTCGAAACCACAAAATTGAAAAATTAACTAAAAAAGGAAGCAACATAATCCCAAAAAAGTATCAGACAAAAAGGGATGAATGTTTATACCCAGAACTGGAAAACTCAAAGAGCTTGCCAGTGTTGGAGAAGATGATAACAGCAACCTCAGCATCACAGAGGATGGCAAGTTCCTTGGCCTTCTTAAGTAAACCAGCTCTCCTCTTTGAGAATGTCACCTGCCTACTATTTGCATTCTCTATCTTCTTTATCTCAATCTTCCCTCTCCCCATTTTCTTCTCTCCTTTGCTCCAACCAACCCAGAAAAAAAAAACAAACTTTTTAAAAAAATTCACAAGTTCCCACCAAACCAAACAGAACCCAGAAGCCAAATAGAAGAAAAAAATATTCAAACTTCAAACCAAAACCCAGAACTAAAGGAAAAGGGCTTTGTCCCTCCCTTCCCCTTATATAAAAAGATGGAGTCCTTTTGCAAATAAAAATAAAACCCTTTTTCCTCTCTTTTTTCCTGGGCGCTGCCAAATATAGACAGCAGGTGGAAAGCCCAAAGAGGCTAGAGAGAGAAAGGAAGAAGCGTTATTTTCCTTTCTTTGACAAAAAAAATGGCTAAGGAAGTTATATTAATAGAGGGAAAGGGTAGCTGGAAACGGCAAGTTTTGCTACTTTTGCATGGCTCTGTACAGACACAGACTTATTTAGAGAGAGAGAGAGAGAGAGAGAGAGAGAGAGAGAGAGAGAGAGAGAGATTTTAAGGCATTTGTATTTGTAGCAGCTTCCCTGCGTGATTCTCTTGCCACATTTGGAGTGGTTTCTTTTAAAGGCTCGTGAGGGTGCCTTATTTGGTTATCTGTGGGGCCCCCATAACCTTTTGGTTTATAGCACTAATGTTGAACACTAAAATAGATTCACTATAATTTCTTTTAAAACTAGAATAACGAGTTCGTCGTATCTTTTTGAGGTTCTGAGAAACGTTACACTTCGAGAGGAGCACAACATAATGACAATTGTAAACTGGAAGTTATTGCTTGTTCTTTTTGGTGGAAGGAAGTTATTGTTTGTTGATGACCTCTATGGTTAAATCATCTGGGGTATGCTTGTTTGTGTGAGTTATTGTGATATTTTTAAAGATTTGATCTCTAAATTTTGAATAAGACATATTCATACAATTCGGTAACCTTTTTTAGAATTAGAATGACTCATTCGTTGTAATTTTTTGAGATTTTGAGAAGTATTACTTTTCAGAGAGAGATATAATAAAAATTGCAAATTTTTAAATAAGGGTAATGAAAGGTCATTTACCCTTATTTCTGTGAGATAATATTGTGTTTTTACGTATTCTAACTCAAAATTTCTTAAATAAGATTAGATTAAGATAGAATGACTAATTTATGCAAACTTAATATAACTTTTTTTAGAATTAGAATGACACATTTGTCGTATTTTTTTGACATTTTGAGAAACGTTACTCTTTAGTATAATGAAAATTGTAAACTTACTAAGAAAGAAGTTATTGTTTATTGATAGCTTTTGTGGTAGAATCAGTTGGGATTTAATATGTGGTCATTTACCCTTATTTGTGTGAGAAACTATTGTGTTTTTAAAGATTCTAACTCATAATCTATTTTTTTTTTAAATAGAACGATTATGTTTCCAGTTAACATATATTTGGGTTCTTGGTGGGATCCCACATTTTCTTCTTACTGGATTTTCGTCCTTCTAAAAAAATCTACAGATTGTGGCTTAATTGATGTTTGCCATCTTTAACTCTCTGGTGCGTACCATCTCGCCATGGTTGACACTTGCTCATCCCTGAGGTCAGATTGACTTGCATGCAAGAAGGGGGACCCATTCTAATTTTGGAATTCCTTGCTTGGCATTTTAATCAAAACTTCTTTGAGTTGGGTCTCTCTAGGAGCCTTCTTTTCTTTTCTTTACTGGGTTTTCTTTTGTCTGGTTTTAGTCTGTGGTATTTATGGATGGGAATTTGCCATATAATATAGAGAAACTGTTATTTTAATACTTTGTGGTATGATCTATTTTTAATATAGTGTTACATATATTAAAATAAACTTTTTGTCTAATATTTATTGAAAGTGTATTCAATTTAAACTCCGGAAAAATCACTCTTGGTATAAGGTGGCCAAGATAATTTTTTGAATTGGTGAATTATCATATGGCACATGTGATACAGAAGACATTGAATTTGAATTTAATTTTTATTAAATATTATTAAAATAATATTTGACTCTAAATTGTTATTTTTAATAAATATTGCACTGTGTACTAAAAATTTATAGACAACAAAAAATAAACGTATGCATTTGTTTACTTTCTTGGGTAACACTTATTGAACAAATATTAGTGCTAAATCAAAGTGCCCAACATAATTCAAAGATAAATTTAGATAAAAAAAATTACACATTCTCAAAATTTAAACCTGAAAACATAGTTTTTAAATCTGCGGTCTGACAGATCACTCAATAATCTAGCCAGAAAAAGTTAATCAGTACGGTTACTTAATAAATCGGAGATTTTCCAGTCCGACCAGAAAATTGGACGGTTTGACCAGAAAATAATGACTGAATTTTTTGTTTATTTTTTATTCGAGATTAACCATTTGTATAGATATTTTATTTGGTGTATTTTATAAAAAAATAGATTATTATATGTTATAGTTAATTTATTACATAATGTTTTTATATAAATACCTATCTATATTTCAAAAAATTACAAAAAATAGAATTTTTTTTTAAATATGAAATCTGGTCTGACTGGCCATCTGACCAATTTGACTAGTCTGACCGGAGATCGTCCAACAGACCGGGTCAATTTCCAGATATTTTTTCAAAACTATGCGTGAAAATCCCATTATATCATTTTACACCAGCCAAGTGAATTTTGCCTAGTGACAAGAAATATAAGCTAAGATCAACTATGGTTTTTACTTGAACTGCTCGCGTTTCCTTTATATGGTATAACCTTTTTTGTTTCATTAACACATCGATTACCGGAATATAGATTTATAAGATAGAATTTGATTTATGACAACGCTAGCTAGAACACGAGTTCAAAATTCCACACATATAGATCCAAACTCAATTTTTTTGAAGTTATATGCACTTTTTTCGAATGATCTACGTTAATAATTTTATAATCATAATTTGCATTTGTAAATGGTTATAGTTGCTCATTATTTTTCACGGATGCTTAAATGATCATTTCCAAATGTGTATACCAACATCAAATGGTAGGATGTCACTTCTACATTTGGCACAGAAAATGGCTAATTGTAGAGAAATAAACTTTAAAAGGCCAGAGGTGATTTTCACATTTATAGATTAATTACCAGATTGGACACCTTGGCAATAAATAGCTACGTGCAGATAAATAGCATTAATAAGTTACATCCCACAGAGGATAGCCTACTTATGAGGGAATATTTCATATCTGTGTTTACTTTCATATCTAAAAAATCTATAATTTCCTTTCATAAGGAGTGCCATTTTTAGTAGTGTCTACATTTATGATACGACTTGCCCTCTTCGTATTTTTTTTTTTCAGGTTTGATGTTGTAATATGCCAATGGCTCAATATAAGAACACATGGATTCCCACCAATTCACCAAAAAAAAAAATATAAGAACACATGGTTAGTGACTAGTGAGATATTGACAAATATATTAATTTAGTAGGTTTAGTAGAGGAAGTGAATATTAATTAGAAAAAAATTCATAACTTATGGTTTCAATTTTTTTTTATCAAGTTTGTTATTCCTGGTGAGAAAAACATTTCGAATTCTCATTTTGTTTTGGCCAATCCATAATCGTAGTTAGTTTCTTAGTTGGTGTCTGTACGGATAGCAACATATGTTGACGTTACATTTCTCCTCTTGTTGGCGACGACGGGATAATGACTTAAAAATTGTCACATCACCGTTAAACTAAATTTATTAAAACGCCTTACGCTAAATTAATTATATTAAAATACCTAAAATTAAAAAATACTCCCAGAAGTCGCTCCATGGGATTTTGGAAAGAAGGTTGGAATTTGAGTTTCTTTAATTTTTTGTTTTTTATAAACAATTTAATTTAGTGGTAATTTGCGCCAACAAAAGTAGAAAAGTCATGTGCCGGTCAAGTATCTGACAACAAAATGTGAGTGTGTGATACCTCTATCATTAAAAACGAAATACTAGAATAAGTATATGGTAATTGGTCATCTATCAAAGCAATTGTTAAAATCGTTAAGAACATAGCACTAAGTAATTATTAACAGAAATCAAAGATTTAATTGGATTTAAATCTAAATTATTTGACTCAAGAAATTTAAATATCAGATACTAAGAACTAAAATAAAAATTATGTGGTACTAGTTTGAACTCTTCCCTACTAATTAATGTACCATGCTTAAAATTACTTATAAAAATTGTAAAAAAATACACATAGGTAAGTTGTGACTTTGCGCTTTTTTTAAAAAGATTGTATGTTTCGTTTTTCAAATTCAGTTGCAGTTTATATTTTCAAACATTTTTTCCTCCGAGCAGTAGATGTAAATGCCGAGTCACATGTTAGTAAAAATAAAATTGTTGAAAATCTTAAATGGATTTCCTATTTGTTGACATGGCATGTGAGAAATTATCAAATTAGTCATAAATTTTAAAAAATATTTTTAAAAAATCTCTTTTAATATTTTTTTAGTTAGGGAGTCACAAATATTTCTTCCAAAATCCGATTGAGTTCATTCAAATTATTGTACGGAGATGAGCCATATATCTACAATCTTATTGTTTATGATATTTTCAAATTTAGAGTGTAGGGACATTAAAATTACTCGGTCTACTATTAACTCAAAAAATATGATGTCGACTATTAACTTAAATAATAAACAGCCGGCTATATTGACTTCAAAATATTAGAACATATTTTTTAAACATTTATACTCTTAATTTAGAGATATCATAACTAGAAAGTTGTAGATATACAATTCATTTTTTCAAAATGACTTAATCAGATTTCGGTAAGAATTTGTGGCTCCTCAACAAAAAATAAATATTACAAAGAATTTTTTTAAAATTATTTTTTTAACTCAGGACTAATTTGTTTCCCTACAGTACTTCACCAGAAGTAGGTGATACTTGTTTATCTAAGCGAAAACAAGGATAAATACTTTGTATAGAGCCAAAAACAATCTCACCAAAAAATTACCATACAAGTAGTTACACCAAACGATTCCAATACAAGAAAGAATACTAAGAAAGTTGATGAAACTTCATGGAGGATAAACTATTTTCGTGAAATTTATTGAAATTTTTTATCTTATTTTAAAATTTTTACTCAAATTTAATTTAAATTAGTCTACTCATTAGTACTTAGATACAAATAGTCTAAAATAATAGGCTGGGGAGGTTTTCGAGCTGGAACTAAATTATTTGACCTCGTGAGTATCTTAAGGGATAACTAGTACACAAACTTCTTATGCAATGAAACTACGAGGTGAATATTCATTGATTTTAGGAGACAACGATGAGGTCGCAAGCGTGACAATGAATATAAAAAATAAAATGTCCAAATATCTTGCGTGAAGTTTTCCTACCGTTGGATGTGCAAGAACCCCTTGTCCCACTAAATCGACAGTCTCCATTTTTACACCGGAAAATGCTGCCAACTCTATTACTTTCAACACTCAATCAAAACTCAGGCAAAATCTGACAAATCTTTCCACATGATCACAGCAGTTCCTAAGCTGCTATCCCCGATTGAGATCGAAACTTAGTGCCTGTTATCCTCCGGGTAGGAAGGGAGTTGCAATTCAGTTTAGTAAGAAGTCTTGATCAATTCTAACCAATAATGATTAATTGTATATTTCATCTTTCTTTGTTTGTTGCTATGTACGCATGCAATAATCGATCTGTTTTGTTGATAAATCCACATAAAATGATTAATCTACAATGTTCTCATATCCAAATTAAAAGTATAATGAGAACCAAATATTGGCGAACCTTATATCATATAACTTTTTTCACACAGTATACTCTGTTTCTTAACAGATAATAGTTTGCTGACTAAGAATAATATATCAAGTTCAGTACTATCCAACCTCTCTCCATGATCTTTTGCTAGTCTGCATGAGTTGGGGAAGCATAACGACTCTTCATGAGACTTTTGTGTCCATTCCAAAACCAGAAAGTCAGCTCGATCGAATTCTCCTTCCCCGTCCAAATTAACCATCTCCTTGCCAAATTGGCGTCCGATTTTAATCGTCTAGACTCTCTTCACTTCGTGCTGAGACCTCATATTATTTTATCAGCAACATCATCCAAGCAGTCTTCATCCAAGTCATGCGACAAAAGGGAAGCTCAAGCAGAGAAGCATCCTAATTCTTCTATCGCCTTCTGGCTCTACGGCTGTCACGTCACTCGAACTCAAAAGCAGCAATGTACTATCACTGCGATTTGTTACTATAGTATGATGAAGCATGCCAGCTAACACTAGGCAGTAACCTACTGATGCTACTAATAGTACATTTAAATGCATCATGTCTCGTACAATATTCAAGATAAACAACGAGTGAATTGCTAAAGGTACAAACTGTAACTCAAAAAGCACTATTACAAGTAATACATCAAGGATAGAGAAAGAGCACAAAAATGGCACATAGATTTAATGAACATAAAAGCTCAAAACACAGAGATCATGAATATCATGCTTAATTACGAGGCAGAAAAACCTCGAAAGGTATTAGAGGTGTAGACATTTCGAGGCAGAAAAACCTCAAACATTCACAGCAATTTTAGGAAAGAAAAATCATTGTGACCAAGAACCTCAAGACCAGGCAGACACGTTTGACGCCTCAAATCATAGACGACAAATGAAAAAGGGCAAGTACCGGGAAACTTAATTGTTCTTCGTTTTTTAGAGCTTCCCCCATGATTGGTTCAAACGAAAAAGAAATTCATTTCATTTACACATGAATTTTTAGGTAATTCATTCACGATTGCACTCCAAGGAATTCAATTGTACATAATTTTTTAGTTTGATAATCTATGGATGTCGTATGGATTTATTTATTTTAGGTTTAATTACACTTGTATCCACTCTGCAAAGAACACATACACCTAAGGAAAGCCTCAAAAAGCAAATCATTATAGAACACATAAAAACTGTTGAACAATAGAATGCATCTATCTTCCCAAACATCTGTCATAAAACCTGCTACAACTCTAAATCAGAGCTAAGGTGTACAAGCATGGACTTCTGACTCAGAACTTGGAGAACATGCCCTTGGGGCCTTTATAACTCTGGTGTTTTATGATCACCACGAGACCTAGCTTGTTCGCTCCAACAAATAGTGTGTAACAGTTAACAACCACAAAGCAAAAAATATATATTAAAAAAAATGATCAACTAAAAATCAGAAGCTACGCCAATTTCTCATTTCTTACTAGATGGTCCAACCCATAGCCAATCAGAGAGTCACTTCAGCAGAACCAAGCTAACAAATTTTAAATCAGTAAAACAGAGCACATGTAAATCCAATTTCAAATGAGGAATTGGAATTCAAAGATTGCCTAAAATAGATAGTAAAACCTTTCCAAAACAAAATAGATACTAAAACAAGTCAAAATTTTAAACACATTCTAATGCATGTAGTAAAGCAGGCAGAGACATGCAATCCCTCTTCAAGGCATGTAGAATAACAAATCGAATCTATTAGACATTGAGCTTAACTTCATGGATACAAGGCATCCCTGCTTATGTATACTCCAATATAAGAAGATTCCGACAACAAACAAAAACATCGATAGAAAAATGGATCCTATAAAAGCAAAACACTACTCATTCATGTTCAACCACACAAGCAAAAGGATAAAGTGCAATCTTCACAAAACGACCAGAAACCATCATCTTGGAGGATAAGATTAGCGCAAGGATCAAAACATTAACACAGAGACCGGCCCCGATCCAGAAAAACCTAGATCCTACATGACATCCTCAAGCAACAGAACAAATCACAAACAACAGAGCCCTAGTTCTAGAGATCCAATCTAAAAGTAATATCTTTGAGCAACAGAGGGGAACCTTCCTGCATTGAACCACAGAAACCACCAACCAAATTATCAGTTTCGAACCAAAAATAAAATTTAAACAGAACAACAAATGGACAAATCCAAAACGAGCAAAAACACAAAACAAGTTTAAGAAAAATCAGAAAAATAAAGAGGGGATTAGGTTAGACTACCGTAAGGAAAGTAGGACTTTGGAGCAACGAGCGTCCTCCTCCGCCTTCTCCTCTGCCCTCTCCGTCACCTTCGTTGTCCTCTCCGCCTCACGAAGCCGCCTCTTCACTGCCCAGATCACGAAATCTATGTACGACCGCAGTTGGGAGTAGTCGTCTTCTTCGTCCTCCACGTCGTCGAAATCCAGCTTCCGCCGCGTCCTCGATTTATCCATTGGTTTTCTTCGGAGAAACCCTAAATATCTTTTGATCAGAGTAAGCGCAGAGATTAAGCCCACGAGAGAGGGAAAATCAAATTCGAAACAACACAAAGCGAGAGGAACGACTGACGAGAGCCAGTCGAGAATCGGTGATCTTCCGGCGATCTCGGATTTGGGAAAACCCTAAACCCTTCGCAGAGAATATCTTTTGATCAGAGGAAGGAAGCGTAGAGAATAAGCTAAACGAGAGAGAGAGAGAGAGAGAGAGAGAGAGAGAGAGAGAGAGAGAGAGGGAAATTTAAGTGTTGAAAGGCACAATGCCAGAGTCGTTGCTTGTGTTGTGAAGGGGGCGCGTTCCCGCTGTTTCTAATATTTCGGGCCGTATGGGCCTGGATTGGTGTCTGACGGCCCAATTATTTTGGCCCATAGTAAAGATGACATAAATATCCATATTGGACAAAATAAATTCATCTCGTAAAAAGAATTCTACTCATATCCTCTGAGCATAAAGTAGGTTGATTTTGATTGGGATTATGCTAGTGTATGTACATATGAATATATTTTTATTAGTAAGATCCAAAATTAAGTATTGATATTGTACATTTATAGTTTGTGATTACCTTTTCATCCTCTTGTGGAGCAACTTAAGCGGTTCTTCTAGCAAAATTTTGTCAATAGAAAAAGATGCTCCGACGTGGTCAATTTGGTCGTTTGTTTGCGTTAAAACCGATGATGAATTTTGGATAAAACCTCATTTCGGAAAGAAAAAAAAACTTGGAAAGACTTGAAAATTGAAATTTGAGAATGTGGACTACTTTATCTGGATGAAGCAACAACTCTCCTCTATTAATATAACTCCCTTTAGTGCCCGTTATCCTCCGGGTAGGAAAGGAATTGCAGTTTGGTTGAGTAAGACGTCTAGGTCAATACTAACCAATGATGATTATTATTATGTTTGTTAGTTGCTATATACCCGCTTGCAATAATCGATCAATTTTGTGGACAAATCAGCAAAAATGATTAATCTACATTGTTTTCATTTCCAAATACAAAGTATAATGTGAACCGCCGAACGATATATCATAGACATTCTTTCACACTTTATACTCTGTTTCTTAACAGATAATAATTTGCCGAGTAAGAATAATATATCAAGTTCAGTACTATCCAAGTTCTCTCTCCATGATCTCTTGCTGGTCTGCATGAGTTGGGGAAGGATAACGACTCGTTATGAGAATTTTGTGTCCATTCCAAAACCGGAAAGTCATCTCGGACGGCTTCGCCTTCCCCGTCCAATTGAACCATCTTCTTGCCAATTTCGGATCCGATTTAATCATCATGACTTTCTTCAGTTCGCGCACAGACCTCACATTCGTTGATCAGCAACATCATACAAGCAGTCTTCTTGCAGGGCATGAGACAAAAGGGAAGCTCAAACAGAGAAGCATCATAATCCTTCTGTCGACTTCCGACTCTACTTCTGTCAGGTTAATCGAACTCAAAAGCAGCAAGGCACTATATCATATCTTACTATAATATGATGAAGCGTACCAGCTAACATTAGGCTGTAATCTTCTGACGCTACTAAAAGTTCATTTAAATGCATCATGTCTCATACAATAGTCAAGATTAAACAAAAATAAATCAAGAATTGCTAAAGCTACAAAATGTTACCTAAAAAAAACTACCTTTAAAAGCACTTTCACAAGTAACACATCAATGATAGAATGAGCATAAAAATGGCACATACATTTGATGAACATAAAAGCTCAAAAAAGATGTTTGAGCAAGAGAGAA